>OX031019.1:2937700-3172700 GCA_943736025.1 Tenthredo mesomela
AATTTGAATTTTTTTCAATTTTTTTTTTTTTCAATCTGAAATGTTTTTTCTGTTTTTTTTTTTTTTTTTTTTTTTTACTACTTCAAAAATTGTTCCCTCTGTCAGGACAAGTTATTTTTCATCCTACATGCGTATAATAAGTACGACGAGTATATAATAATTTGCAATCAATCAATAAATAAATAAATTATTTCGAAAATTAAAATTGCTTGCTATTTTCATTTTCATTTTATTTATTTCTTTCAAATTTTGATCGAAATCGAAATTCACATGAAAACATTCGATGATTATAATAGAAAAGAGAAATTACAGAATCTGGTTAGAGATCGTGACTCGATTTTTCGATCGGTAGAATTATCTAACGATTTTAGTACTAGTACGAGATATTCGGTAAATAAGAAAAAGAGAAGAGAAGAAAAAAAAAAGGCATAAAGATAATTGTAATAGAATATATATATATATTATTTATATATATATGGTGCACGAAAAAAAGGTATATAATGATTATATAAATATTATATACGTGTGTCGATTAGTTTCCAGTTTGAAGAATAAAATTTGGCACAAATATATTCATGGTCTATTTCCTCTATGTATAATATGCTTTTCGCAATACATATAAATATATATTGTTATATATATACATATATGTATATATTTATGTATTTATGTTTATGAGTTTCTCGAACAAGTTCAGCTAATTAGATAATAATAATAATAAGAACGTTCAATAAATTATAATACGGATAGTATAATATATATAAATATATATATATATATACATAATAATATATATATACATATATAGACATATATATATTAATAAGGATCACAACGTCGGAGCATATAATATATATGAATATGAATATTAAGGTAATTCTAATTATTTACATTTATTTTATATTATAATTATATAGTTCGAAGATCTTAAGTGATAGGTATGTTTAATTTACTTAATATACCTACATAATATATATTTATATATTATAGAAAATATGACCAGATAATGGCCACCTAATTAAATTCATTAAACAGCATCGTGCGTTACGCTTCACCTGCCTTACGTATTTTTTTTTTTTTTTTTTTTTTTCTTTCTTTTTTTTTCCGGAATGCTTGCGTTTTATTACGTCTTATAGTATGTAATATATATAATACATATATATATATATATATATATATATTCATTTACGTCCTCAGCGTAATTATCATTGATAAAAGAGTATCTGACTCAATAAAAAAAAAAAAAAAAAAAAAAAAAAGAGGAAAACAAATAAAAACCAGACAAAAAATAGGTTCATTTCAAATTCGCCAATTATTCTAATTTCAAAGGGGTTTTATATGGGGTAAAAATATATTATTATTATTATTATTATTATTATTACTACTATTATCAATATTATTAATATTATTATTATTATTGTTATTATTAAAACGTTCATTGATCAGAACATTTTTTGTACGTTTTGTATATTACATAAAATATTATCACGTCACGCGTGGGATGAAAAAATAATTACTCTCTTTGTTTCTCCTATATAGATTTTTAGGAAAAATAAAAAATAAAAATACTTGACAAAAAACAAGAAAAAAAAAAAGAAGTTACGTTTGTGTGATGAAAGAATTTAGCCGATAAACCACGCGGGTCAAAAACAAAGAAATTTACCTCGTGACTAAAACACTGTTCAAAAATGAGAAAGAAACAAAAGAATTTCTTCAACTCTTTTTCAAATCTCTCAGTGAGCAAAAAATCGTGAAATAAAAGTCGCGAAGTAGAGGATTGAGTAGGTATAAATATATCAGTCACTAAATTTGTGTCTTTTATTTTAAATATATTTGCAAAAATGTCAATTTTTCGAAGAAAAAAGAAGACAAAAAAAAAAAAATTCAACTGGCGAATTTCATGGCGAAAAAAATCAGTAGATAAATAAATTTCGTTGCATTCAACGTCACGCGGTGCTTTAAATCGGTTTGTAAGGAAAAAAAAAAAAAAAAAAATTAAAAAATCGATGATACATACTGCAGTTATACTATAATAGAGTAAGTGTGAAAATATGATGATCGTATATAGTATATGAATCGTCGTATTGTATATACACAAGATGGTGATATTACATCTATACAAAATTGACATTATGACAAGTAAGGATATAATGAAGAGAACAAAAAAAAAAAAAAAAAATGAAAAAAAAAAAAAAAAAAACGAAAAATGAAAATGAAAAAAAAAAAAAAAAAAAATCGAAAAACAATTTTTGCAACCGTTTCGAAATAATAAAATGGCTTTATAAATTATTTTTCATCGTAGTTTCTTTCTCTCTTGGAATAATATAAAATCCGCGAGGTTTAATACTGTTCGATACTGGTTTTCGAAGCACGAGCGCATCAATAATAATATTATAATACGGCAATGATTATTATTGTGGTAGGTAAAAGATAAAATATTACCCCGCTTACAAATATTAGTAAAAAAAAAAAAAAAAAAAAAAAACTCAAAAATTCTTTCCTACAATTCAAAAATTCACAACACGGAGTGTGCACCTGCAGCAGGAGTATAAAATAATCTCAACCACAAAAAGTGAAAAATAAAAAAAAAAATAAAAAAAATAAAAAAAAAAAAATCGAAAAATGAAGAACGTGATCAAACGTCATTCCATTTTCCACTCCATCTTAACCGACGCCGATCCTGCGGACGGAGATGGAACCCCTAGTATCTGCGAGGGTGAAGGTGGACTTCCCTCGGGTGTCCCTAATTCATTTTTAAGAGGTTGTCCATCGGGATACCTCGCATGAGTTCTCATATGTCTAGTTATCATATCGCGTCTACAAGCTGCGTATGGGCACTGAGGACATTTGTAAGGTTTTTCGCCTGTATGAGTTCTCTGATGGGTACTGAGGTGATCGGACCTGCTAAATACCTGTCCGCAAACCCTGCACGTGTAGGGTTTAACCCCAGTATGAAGTCGCATGTGTCTGGTTAGCATATCAGATCTGGCAAAGCTCCTCTTGCACACATCGCATAGGTAAGCTTTAGCCGAAGCATCTTGGGGCCCTTGTCTACGGTGTCGAGAAGCCATGTGCTTTGCCAAACGATCGTGAAGACTGAACATCTGACCGCAAACTGGACACACATAAGCCACGTCAGCACCTGGAGGCATTTCTTCAACGACTGGTGATACCTCGAGGTTGTATCGTACCGCGACGCTTTCCTTAGTCGTTGGAGAAGCAACGTCGCCTCTTACCACTGGGACGCTTACTGAACCCCTCGTTACGATTCCTGGTGGCAATATCTGCAAGGCTGGAGGCCGTCCCAAGGTGCATTTCTTCATCGATAAGTCCAAAGGCGAATCCTGAGGACTAGTGGTCGTAGTATTCGCCGTGGTCGTCGTTGTGTTTATGGTTGTAGTGTTCGTCTCGCTTTCCAAAGAGCCACTTCTCAGAGGTGGTGGAATCGGCGAGGGTCTGTCCCACCCTGGTACATCCGAGTCGGAGTGACTCCTTCGTCGGAATATATCAGGCAGGTATTTAGTGTGGAGGTAATGTTCGAAGCTGTATGAAGAGGGGGATACCGGCGTCAATGGGGTAAGTGATACCGGTGTCAACGGCGTCAACGGCGTCAACGGAGTCAACGGCGAGGATGGAGACGGAAGAAGCATAGCTGGGAGGGTCGCGCACTGTATACAAGCACACCCTGCGTATCTCAGGGCAGGATGATAGTTCGAAAGTCTTAATTTCTTCCTGTGTCCAGCCTCGGCTATTTCTCTTTGTGAATTCGAATGATCCTCGTGTGATTCGATGTTTGTTGGTTCGTCCTTAAGCCTGAGAGGCGAGAAGTTTGTTCTTGATGTACCGTCGGCTAAGGGAGACCTGGATGAACCGAAGACCTCTTCGTCCTCTTCGGAGACGGTCGAACCGTCGAATCTAAAGACTTCACCCTCGGATGGAGAGTTTCGGTGGGCTTGAAGGATGTCGACGACCTGGGAAAGCCGCTTTCGCTTACGGTGCCGGTGGTTGCGATTCGCCGTTGCTGATAATGTGTTGTTGTTTGTACATGGCGGTGGCTTCGCCGGTCCGGGGGGCGCAGCGGCGTCCTCCACGGCGCTCTCGGCCATCGTCATCGGCGACGCGCGGCACCCGCCGCCAAGGCCCTTCCTTATGTCCCCCGCGACACCCTCCTCGGCTACCACCGTACTGCCTCCCACCTCGTCCTGGAATCAAACAATTTTACAAAAATTTAGAAACGCGTCTAATATCTTTGAGAGAAATTTTAGACACGATTTGGACACGTCGGATGTATAGAATTTCCAGAAATTTAACCAAATTTCGATCAATTTTACACACTTTTCATGAATAGAGGTAAATTCTGTAAAATCCGGTCAAATATCGAAGAGGAATCGAGGTGAGGCTCAGAATTTACAAATTTTCGAACCCACGATCAGATTATATTGACGCTTATTTTGCATCGAAAATTTAAATCGAAAATTAATTTGTAAAATGTTCCTTTTTATTCTCTGCATTTTACACAAAGACAAATAAGGCAGATAATAAATATTAAAAAAAAAAAAAAAAACGCGTCAAGATATTTACGTGATAATAAAAATAGTGGGTAAACGCTATCCCTATAAATACGAATGTTTACAGACCGCGAAGAACGTATAGAGTCGGTATAGAGGTACCATACGATATATATGCCTACACGCGGGGCGATAAAGCAAAGCAAAGAATCGTCCAATCATTTTGTACCAAGTTTTCTTATATCCCGATCTTACGAAGGACTGCGAAGCAAAAGCATCAGCAATAGCACCAGCAGCACCAGCAGCGGCAGCAGCAGCAGGACCAATCGTGGTAATTGCGCGAGGGTTAGGTAACAGTTTCTTTGGCGTAAATCGCCGATCGATGATCGTTGCTCTTTGGTCAGAAGCGGTGCGGCGGTGATGATCATGGCCAGTTATACCGATCAAACGGAATTGCTATATGTTTGTATGTATGTATGTGTATACATGTACGGTTTACGCATACAGAAAGAAACCAACAACCCATACCATGACATCCTCTCTGATCGTCTCAGAGTTTAATATATTTATAGTATAGATATACTTGTGTACAGGTAAGTCCTCTATATATAATAATATATATATATATCTGTATATGTATAGTCAGGCGGGTGTGGGAACCAAGGTCAACGTTCACCACGTCGTCGTCGTCGTGGCCGCGGTTGAGGCTATATAGCAGCTATAGCCTGACAAAAAGAGACGTAGACCGCGCGTCGTCTCCTCGGCGAAGATTCCTCAAGAACGACATCGGACATTGAGCTGGATAAAACCGTAGAAGGATACGCGCGCGTGCGTGCGTGCATGCGTGCGTGCTTGATGCGTGGGAGAAGAATGATGATAATAATAATAATCATAAGAAAAAGAAGATGAAGAAAAATATGGTCCAGCACTTCGAGACCCGTGAGAGATGAAAAGACCCGGGGAATTACGGAATCGAACAACTATTCAGATCTAGATATCTTCTAGAGGATTATAACCCGGCTTTAAGTCTCCCGTCGTCGAGACTCGAGTGTGTGAAATTATCCAGATAAGAATTGACCGTGAATTACGAAACGTAAATATGGAAATATAAGGAGAGTATATAAGATGAATATATATGCATGGTGATATTCGTCAGTTTCAAATATCAGATTAAAATGAAATAAAAATTGAAGATCCTGGTTTTAAAGTGATTTTAAGTTAAATTGAATCCCGAATGGTATACTACCTATACGTGAGATACGTGAAAACGTATAATATCTAAGTATTTTAGAATGGTTTTTTTTTTCTTCTTCTTTCTTTCTTTCGTTATTTTAAATGATTCATCGGGACCCACCAGGGCGATGGTTTTTTACCGAGTGTTGACCGCCGCACGTGGCTGATGACAACAGCGCGCGGCAGCAACAGAATGAGAAGAATCAAAAGTAAGAGCATGAGGAGGAAGAGGATGGGGATGAGGATGAGGATGAGGCAGAACAACAGCTAGTTTCAAGAGAAGACGAGCCTAAACTGCGGGTATCTACACCGCAGTTTATCATAACTTTGAGTAAACTGAGAAGTATCAAAGACACCATACGACGAATATGGTTAGTGTATATATTTGAAATTTAAATATCAAGAATAATAAATCATTCAAAACTTTGATACATCGTAACTAATACTTTCCCATTATTTTCTCAAGGCGTGAAAATTTATTTCACCGCTTCCATGTATCTACCTATTCTGCTGGTTAACTATGCCTAAGGTTACGAACGAGCTAAAGATCCGTCTTGTTATATTAGTATTCAAAAAAAAATGAGAAAAATCGTCAGGAAAAACAGATTTTGAAAATAATTGGAATCTGGCAAAAATAAAGAGTAAATTACAGTAACTTCAGTCAGACGATTGCAAGAAGATCGAATGACCCCAGGTGCATGCAGAATACGATCCAATAGGAGTTCTTTAAATGACTTTTGCATGGGGGTCAAGTGTTGTGAAAATATGAAAAAGAAGTTGAAGAACCCACATATTTTTGTCTTCCTTAGAGATATGCCCTTTAAATCACAAAAAAAAAAAAAAAAAAAAAAAAAAAAAATGAAAATACCACATCGTCGATGGTATTCTCAAATTAAAATACCAAAGAATCAGTTTTTTTCGCCCATTTAGACTAAACTGCACCTTCTTTAAAGTTTGTAATAAAACTAAGGCTAAACTCGTAAGTCTCTTTATACGGCATAGTAGGTACTAGTTTAAAAGTTTAATATAAGAAAAACTAGCATCAATTTATAAAACAGTTGGACAGGTGGGACGGAATGTGATTTTCTCTTGGGCAACAAACGCCTTCGCAGTTTACAGAGCGGTGATATAGGTAGGTACGTACAACATACGTACGTATGTTAAAGTACAGTACGTATACATACGTAGATAGAGGTACATTATACCGTATACCGAGTGGAATCGACTAGCTACTGCACAGGTTTGACACGGTATAGATAGAACATATAGACAGTAGAACCTAGCTAGCAGCACATATCCTACATAGCTAAAGACATATTATAAATACGAAACGAGACTTTAACCAACTATAGACTATACTGAGCTAAGCACGTACCTACGTACATACTGTGTATCGAGTTATTAGAGAAACTAATAGTCGCGCGTGAGCGGCGTGCTAAATTTTTATAAAATTGTTATAACGCTTTTACGGAAAGTCTAGATATCTACGTACATACTTATGGTTAGGTGTGTCTATATCGCACCGTATAACTGCAAAATAAATAAATAAATAATAAAAAATAAATAAAAGATAAAACAAAAAAACCGATTCAAACTGATCGATCGTCCCCAAGGCTCCGATTAGAAAGACTATAGACGCGATTTTTTATTTTTTCTCTTTTTCTATCGATAGATTTATACTCAAGTAGGTAATTTCAGGTACGGAATATACGGAGAATTAAATGTGTCGCTATAGGAATTGCCAAATATAGATTATCGCGATTAGATATACCTGCGGGAATATGAGACTCGAGGATCTCTGAGCGTTTACGTACGTGGCTGTAAACGTTGAAGTTTAGACGCGGTTAGTTAGCTGGAAGCTATAAGGGTTTATATATATATATATATATGTATGTATGTATATACATCGGATCGTTTAATTACAAAGACGAATTCTTCGTGTACCTGGCAATTACGCGATCCTTGGATGTTACTTGCGGTGTCTTTTAATTACACGGTGTAGTAGACACCATCCCTGCACCGTATAGGGCGAAGAAGAAGAAGAAGAAGAAGAAGAAGAAGAAGAAGAAGAAGAAGAAGAAGAAGAAGAAGAAAAGAGAAGAAAAAAATATGTAAAAAATAAAAGAAAAAAGAAAAACAGTAAAGTAAGAAAAACGTGATAACCGTCGTAAAATCGAAAGAGAGATCGTAAACGGGACCAAAAAATTTTAGAAGCGTTAAAGTAAAACAGGTCCAGATATTCTCTCCCGGTTTATATATTTACTGCTCGGAGTGCGGTGTGTAGGCGTTTATTCGATACGCGTCAAGGATTCACCACCCTCCGCCTTTATATATATGTGTGTGTATATGAACTGCAAAGTTCTTCTATAGATGCTGATTATTCGAGTTCAATTTTTCTAATTAATATAAAATTCATTTTTTTTTTTTTTTTTTTTGTTCGCGAATGAAAAAAAAAAAAAACGATCAAAAAATTATAGACAATCGCGTATAAATTGCAAAATAGGTATTTTTTCAAGATTATCGTAGTGATTTTGGCGCGAGAGAACGCGATTCTGAAAACTGCGACTTTCGGGACTTCCTTGAAACAGTTCGCTCTGGTGTAGTGGGTCCGGTGGAATGCCCGTCAGAGGCACCTGTAACATCGACTCGCGACCGCCGGACGAAGAGGAACGGAACAGGTTGAGAGGTAGGCGTGGGTGGGGCTGATCTTTCTCTTATACGATCCTGTACCATCGCGCTTCTCGAGCTAGCGAAGTATTAGATTGTTCAATCAGTCTAACTATATAAAATCTCCGAAAATTTAAGACGAGAATTTTTTTCATCTTTTATTCGTTTCGAGTTGTTTAAAAGTAAGATAAGTGTTTTCAAAAACGGAAATTGAAAATTGATATTTTCTTTTTTATATTCAATCGATTCGAAAATTTTCTTTGGTCCACTGTTCGATAGATTTAAATGATTCAAAAACCACAGAACAGGATTTGAAAAAAAAAAAATAATAATAATAATGTATGTATTAATAAAATCCGCGCGATCGACTCTAATCCTTCGCTAGTTTGTACGATCTCAAAGTAGCCGCAGGGTAGAGGCGAGAGCGGCTGCGGAACCAGCGAAGAGAGCTGCTACCAAAAAACCCGCCTCGCTACCGAAGACCCGTGGAAGAGTTGAGCGCAGAGAGTCAGAGTCCGTCGACTTGCACCCATCGAACCATGCCTTCCTATAATACGATACGATACGATACGATGCGATACGATACGAGTAGAGGTGTACGTCCGCGTGTGTATTATAGTATATACACTACGATACCTTAGATACATTAAATCCGTAGGTATTATACGCCACGCCGTGCCGTGCCGCGGGAGAATTTCTATTGTGACGTTATTCGGCACCCTAAAATTGGTTCCTTTAGAAGGCAAGCGTGACGATAGAAATGGTTGGCGATGTGTAAAGATTTAAATTTTTCTCTTTATTCACACTTTTTTTTAGATGAATCCAATTTTTTTTTTCTTGTTTATCATTATCTAGGGTTTTTTTTTTTTTTTTATTTATTTATTTTTTTTTTAATTCTTGTATCGTTTTTATTTGGTAGTTTTTATAATTATCACGGTCTACTACTACAGTAGCTTGTTTACTTTAGACTTTTACGGTTTATTCAAGTTTATATATAGAAAAAAAGAAGACGCGTGGCGGCGGTAGTTTTATTCACATACAAATATATATATATATAGGTATATTATAGAGGGTAGAGAGGTTGGCGGGTATAATAAATATACTTATGGTAGTCTATACGTATGTACGTACGTACGTACGTAGTACGGAGTATGAAAGGAGCTTGGATATCGCGTGTCTCGCCAAACCTACCCACAGCTGTTAAGCAAGCTTGATTCTCTTTAGAGGCGCAACTAGCTTCGCCTGTTAGTAGCAAATTAACCGACAATTACGCGATAACGTCTCTCGCCCGAGTACAACCCAGTCGAGTATCGCGGTTTATAAGAGAACCGAAGAGTAGAGAAGAGAAGAGAGCCAGTTATTCACCTCGCGGAGTATAAGATAACTTTACGTTAATATTTCGCGAGAAATGCTCCCGGAAATTTATCCTATTCCTAAATATAAATCGACAAACAAAAAGAAGAACTCCTCAATTCAATAAGGTCTACGATTTTAAAGAACGAATATTGCAGAAATCGTCTAGAAAAAAAAAAAATATATATATATGGAGATTTTACCTAGAAGTTCTTATTCTTTGTTTTAATTTTGCGAAATCTGAGATGCTGATGATTGTTGGTATTTGGAATGACTATAATTCTAATTGCTAATCAAGCATTACGTATTATCGAGCTTGAATCGCCATCGGCTATATACTCGAAAGCTAGCTGGCTCATTATAAAATGTTTATACAAAGGAAACGTAGATATAAAGGTATAAAGTCGTAGAATCCTTAAACAATTCCGGGATAGATTTCTTGCGATAATTAAACCTGCGAATTGAATTTATAGTATAAACTCGTGAATAATCCATAGGTACCTAGGTTTACGTTTATAATTAACGATTTTAAACAACGCGCGATCTTTTATCGGATTAAATTTTAGGCATGATGTCCTTATATTATTATGTTCGTTTCACGATTTTCTGTCAAATTACTTGATCAATGTTTGTCGCTGATCAACGATGGAGAAAAAAGTTTTGAAGAAATTTATACGACAGTTTAAAGTTAAGAGATGAGAAAAGAAAAAAAAAAAAAAAAAAAAAAAATACCAGAAGAGCGAAGAGAAGATAAGAGAAAAGAAAAGAAGAGAAGAGAAGAAGAGAGAAAAGGGAGTAAAGATCGAGCTCTCGCGACGAAGCGAGACAAAACGATCTTCCAAGTAGCCGACTTCCGAGTAGAAGGTAGACGCCGACATTCCGTCGCTCCAGAAAGTTACTTGTAGGTATATACCATAGAGTAACGGGACGAAGTGAATTACGAATACGGTTCTGGCTCTCGCAGAGACCCGCGAGCGAGTTTGGCATATTTTCTTCCGAACAATAATCGCCCTCGCGATATATATATCTCGATCAATACGAAAGTCCGAAATTTTCATCGTTATCGCTGATACAGACAAAAAAAAAAAAAAAATCATTATTTATTCTCGGAGTTTCGATCTCTCCAGAAATCTTCCATATATATAGAAATCCAAATTTTTCATCGATCATATAGATCCGCAGTTAAAATGGTATAAAAATTTGCGTAGTTAAACGAACATTAAACATACGTTGTCCTTTTGAGTTGAAGTAGGCACAAGAGTAGGTATACATAAGTAAATAAATAAACACACACACACATATGTATTTATATTATGTAGTCATTGGTTTTAGAGTTTTTCATCCCGCACCATATAAATATACAGCCGCGTACGTATATACGTACAAGATAGTATGGGTATAGGTACTTGACTGCAACCGCCCACGCCCTCGTTACTCGCAGATATCGTAAGCAGTCCTCTCCTCTGCGCAGACCTGAGATTCTTTCTCTCCTCTTATTCTATTTTATTTTTTATTTTTTATTTTCCTTTTCTTTTCTTTTCTTTTCCTTTTACCTTTACCTTTTTGGCTCATTCATTTTTTCATTCGCCTTGATCCAGCGTAGGTATATATATATATATATATATATATATATCTATATGTATATATGTACCTCTACGTATGCAAATCCTCAAGCTCGCACGCCATCCCGTAAAGTAGTCACAGTTTACTGGACACCATACCCCGTTAATATTAACTTTTATTGTTAAGTTACGCCGCGCGACTCATATACTAAACAAATAAATGAATAAATGAATAAATAAATAAATAAATGAATGAATGAATGAATGAATGAATGAGCTTTTATAGGTACCGGAGGGTGCAGATCTCCCGTACTTGACTAAACATTTTTAGATCATTATTCAAAGTTGCGGTATATATATATAGTAGAATATAATAAATCGTTGAGATAGCACACGACCGATAAACTTTATTAAAGATCTTGTAAACGAGGTTCGTTAATACTTCGCCCTGATGTAGTATATAGTAAAAGAAATACGGTTTTTTTATATCCTCCTATCATCCTCCTCCTTACATCGTAAATATGATTTTGAAGTATTAGGTGTTGGACGAACTTATACCGTGAGGTCTAAGCCCTAAGGTATATAGGTATACATTCAAAAGCATTGAAACTTGTATATATAGAAAAAGAGCAACGTTGGTGTATACCTATTCATATATAAATTATAAGAAAAATTATAAATGTATAAATTAACCGCCCTCGCTTTCATGTATGTAACTACATGATAATAATTAACCATATATTATATATATAAGGGTCTAGGTTTAGATTAAAGACCGCAATATCACGCTGTGATCAGAAAGTATATATCCATCGGTTAAACCCTAATCCAGGTTGACCTAATGAACGTTGCGTGTTGAATCTTCGTTGAACTCGCGCAACTTGACCTTATAGCGCTGGCATTCGTTCCTCGCGGGTATGGAGAAATATGATTCTTATAACCGATTTTTAAACGGTCATTAATTTTTCGTTTGTTTGTTATAACCGGAAAAAAGAAAAGAAAAAATCGTAAAAAGAAAAGAAAGAAAAAAAAAAAAAACGAAAAACGAAAATCGAGATTTATTTCATCGCATTTTTCATTTCTCACGTATTTATTTTTGGAATTTTTCTCTTTTAACTCTATATTTTTTATTTTTTTTTTTCTTCTCAATTTCTTCTTCTTCTTCGTATTATTATTATTATTATTACTTCGGGGCAGCATCGCGTCGCGTGCGTGCACCGCGATCGGTCCAGCAGCAGCAGCAGCAGCAGCAGCATCAGCTGAGTAAATGTATATGCATCAGTGTGCAGTGCCAAACGCCAACCCCTATTTAATATGTATCACGCACCGGACAGACTATTAATTATATATAATGCTTTGCGAGTTGAGAGAATATGGCGTCCGGTCTGCCGTGCAGTATACAGTCCACACAGTCCGGTCCAGTATAAAAATACTTAATACTTACGTACTTAAATATATTAATAAAAAATTTAAAAATAAAAATTAAAAAAAAAAAATTAAAAAAAAAACTGATGTATAGAATTTTGAAAATTGAACTGTGCTGTAATATATAAATATAATATTTACCTACTATATGAAAATCAATTATATTTATATATAGGCGTGCAAAGTTACCTATACTACGTCTATTTTCACTCCGCGAATATAATACGTACATATGAAGGGCCGGATCGAATAACGACTTCCACGCTCGTGCCAGTCGGACAAGCCCCTGAATGTATGCAATCGTCGCTGAGCGCGGAGCAAACTTTTAGGATTAAAAAGACATTAACAAATCTTACACTTATACGAAACTGTCAGCGAGAAAGTTGTTCATAATGGTTCAAAGTATATGTTTGGTAAGTTACAATAATTTTCATACTATATCTTCGGAAATATGAGAAGTTATAGTGCCGGCTTCGTTTGTGCCGACTATGGACCAGTCACTTTATGCAATTTTAGGGTTTCAAATTACACTAATTGTGGAAGGCTTGAAAAAAATACTCCAATGTAGCGATAGATGAGAATAATATACCCTACCGTTTGTGACATCTAATTTTCACTCGTTTTTGAATAAAAAAATTAAAAATCCGAAAAAATCTCGAACCAAACACATTTCTGTACCTTTCGCGTCGAACGCTACTTAAACGAAGGCAGATAGACCATAACTTGACTGGACCTTTTTTGTAGAGCGTTAAATTCTATACAAAAAAGTCCGCGACGGCATGTATCTATAGTGGATATCCGATGCGTTTGAGGCGATGCAAAACGCACCTGTGAAACGACGCTTTTCCGTTGACTGACAGCAACATGGCAGCCGTTGCCATGGCCATGGCCTCTAACTTCTCATATTTGCGAAAATATAGTATGAAAATTATTGTAACTTACCAAACATATACTTCGAACCATTATGAACAACTTTCTCGCTGACAGTTTTGTACAAGTATAAGATTTGTTGATGTTTTTTTAATCCTAAAAGTATGCTTATCGCTCAGCGCCGATTGCATACTTTCAGGAGCTTGTCCGACTGGCAGGAGCGTGAAAGTCGTTATTCGATCCGGCCCTTCATATGATATACTTATAGGTAGTATATAGGCACCATTATGGCACCGCAAGTCCTTAAGTCTCGTTCACGGATCTCGTTAACAATTATAAATCATTTAGCGAGCACGCAATTTGCTTGTAATGCGCTATTGCACGGATCCTCGCAAGCTTCATGAAGGAGAAGATAATAATTACACGATTTTTATTTATTTTATATTCCTTCATTTTTCATTTCATTTCTTTTCTTTTTTATGATTTTTTTTTTTTTTTTTTGTTTTTTTTCTAATTATTTCCGGTCCATGTAGAACTACCTTATAGTCACGCCTATCTGTATATATACCTATACCTATACCCATATAACGGTTTTATACCTATAAAAATCGGCGAAATTTTACCCCGCGAAAAAAAAAAATAAAAATAAAAGAAAATATAAATCAACGAATGAGAAAAATTAACAAGCAATTATAGCTGTACTCCAAGAAGAAACTATTATTATTAATATTATTATCAATATATGAATAATAATCAAAAAAAAAAGTTAAATTAGACAATAAATTCATTTTTTTTTTTTTTTTTTTTTTTCAATTTTTCTCCTTATTTTTCTCTTTTCATTATGTTTAAATGTATGAAAATTATGTAAAGGTTAAAAAAAAAAAAAAAAAAAACCTTTATAATATTTTTTCTTAGGGCATATAGTATAATATGTTAGATATTTTTACCAGCTATTACCTATACATATATATATATTATATATTATACCCATAACTAAGGTAAGTACAGTACGTAGTATACGTAGGTACAGAACGGAACGAGAAACGAAGGAACGAACGAACGAACGAATGGATGGCATTATATGGCGGCACTGTTAAGGCAGTAAGGCGGTAAGGCAAGTTTTTATCTCGGCCGCCATCTGCCGACCGATCGTCATTATCGCTAAGTAATCCTTCAGCCAAGAGGACGACGGTATTCCTCCTCGCCTTGCCCTGCTCTCCTTATCCTTATCCTTATCCTTAGCCTTGTCCTTATCCTTTTCCTTTTCCTTTTCCTTATTTTTCTCTTTCTCATTTCTCTTTAAAGAAATTAATCTGTAGTATACAGATTATTTTCATTCTAATTAACAATTATTCGTCTTTAAATTTCGTGAAATATATTTGAACAATTTTTCTTCTCCCTCTCTCTCTCTCTCTCTCTCTCTATTTCTTTATTTCTTTCCATTTGATTATGTAATTATCATAAAGTATATTTATATTTATATTTATATTATAAATATATGGAGAAAGGCTGGTGAAATATTACAATCGTAATGCGTCTGTATATATTTGTATCTATGTATGCGATTATATGAGTTCAGCAATAAAAATGTTAAGCATATTAAACGAAAGGCGAGGATAGATATATAAATCAATTTCTGTAACACATATATAGGTATCATTATACGAGATTTCAGAGTTTCAGATCGAGTTCGTCGATTTATATATATTTTATTATATATTTGTAGTATATATTACATACAAGTGTATAATTTATATACTATATACCTATATATATATATTAGGGTGGGCCAAAAAAAACTTTTAATTTTTTTTTCTTTAGTTACCATGAAAATATTGTTCAAGATGATGAAAAAAAAGTCCTCTGAAAATTTGAGCTCTTAATATCAATATTAAGAGGTGCCTCATCGCGATTTTTGATTTCCCATTTAAATAACACAGGAAATTTTTTTTTTTTTTATTTGGAATTTTATTCCGTTCCAACGAATCATCGTGTTATAAAAATCAATACATATTCTTGTAGGAAATTAAACGATCTCCAAAAAAGGTCTAATGTGATGTTTTGCTAAGTCGAAAAAAAAGTCGTCATACACCGTTTGAGGTTGAACTTTAACCTTGAATAACTTTGAAACGAGTGAACTTAGCGAAAAATTACATCAGACCTTTTTTGGAGATCGTTTGATTTCCTACAAGAATATGTATTGATTTTTACAACACGATGATTCATTGGAACCGAATAAAATTCCGAATAAAAAAAAAAAAAATTTCCTGTGTTATTTAAATGGGAAATCAAAAATCGCGATGAGACACCTCTTAATATTAATATTAAAAGCTCAAATTTTCAGAGGATTTTTTTTTCATCATCTTGAACAATATTTTCATGGTAACTAAAGAAAAAAAAATTAAAAGTTTTTTTTTGGCCCACCCTAATATATATATATATATATATGGGTATGAAAATTTATATAAGAGTATAGGTATAACGTATAATATTAAAGAAAGAGTGAGAAAGAGAGAAAGAGAGAGATCGCGGTTAATAAATTCTCAACTTTTTACAGCAATCGAATAATTTAATATACGATGACGAATTTCACTCGTATACAAATACTACATGTGTACTATATACAACATTTTTATATATATATATATTTATGTGTGATAGAATAATCTTTCGCTTTGCACAATCGTTGTAATACTAATTTATCAAAAAGGAAACTTGAAAAACTCCACGATCATGTTTTCGTCTAAGTTTTCAATTTTTATGCAAAAAAAGAAAAAAAAAAAAAAAAAAAAAAAAACGAAAATAAGAAATCTTTGTATTCAATTTATTTTACAGAGAAATTCGTCATTCTTTGAAACAGCTGGAGAGATGCTTTGAACTCTTTTTTTTTTTTTAATATATACTATCAAGCTTAGGTTAGAAAAACTAGAAAGAAAGAGAGAGAGAAATAAAATTGAAAAAAGTATATTTGTATGAAAAAAGGAAGAAAGACAAATTTCGGACCGAGCGACGATTTAAACCGCGTTAGTAGGTAACACGACGCTCATCGCGCTTAATCAAAATCACATTTCGAGACGATACCAGCTGCGACGTTTCAAGTGGTTTTAAATTAACCCCCTCCAGTATACGCAGCTAAGGTTCTTTTGCAATGCAAGTTTTTCTTCGTACGTGAGTAGAGTACGAAATGAGTATAAAGATTTTTCAAATCCTTACTTTTATATTACGCGTTGAAAGAATGAGAGAAAGAAAAATTGCGTTAAAATGAGTGAGAAAAAAAAAAAAAAATTTATAGAAAAAACAGAAAATATTTATAGACAGGAAAAAGATTGTATCGGCTATAATTGCAGCTTTCCGAAAATTTCTACGAACGACAATATTACGGACTATATAGTTGCGTATTACTATAGTCGACCGCAAGAAATCACTTCATTTTTTTTTTTTTTTTTTTTTTTCACTGTTCATAATTAAATATAATACAACAGCGAAGAAGAAAAAAAAAAACGCGATGTTATATTATGTAATCCAAATAAATATGATAAAATCGTATTTATATATAAAGAAAGATCAGTTTTCGAACCGTAAGTAGGTACGAAACGTCGCGTGGGGTCCTTAAGCTCAAAAGCCATATATAACATACCGGAGCTTTTACGTATACGTATATAACGTAGATACATATTATAATAACTGGGTATATGTAAAATATATATAATATGCAAAAATCGCAAGATCCAGGATACTGCGGCGACGTAGGTCGACGGTGGTTTTACGCCGGTTATTTGCATCATAGCATGGTTGGATTTTACTCGGTTAATAAAATATATAAGAAACTCGGGTTTACGCGATAATTAGCAGAAATTTTAATAGAATTTTAAAATTTTTTCGTGTATTTTATATACATATTATATATATAAATATATATAAAGGCACACAATCTTCGTAATTTTACACTTGAGAAAACTTAATACCTACTTATAAGTTGTGAATACTTGTGTAGTATACCAGTACCTATTTATGTATACCTACTCTGAAATACTACTCGAAGCTATACTGACATTAATATTGCAGCAACAAGTTTAAATTATCACCGTACAGGTCGATGGTCAGACCAATTAACGAGAGTAATTATTATCCGCGGATGAAAATCCGAAAATTTCGATCTATTTCTGATGATGTGAAGAGAAATACACTTTTCTGAAAACTGTGAATCGGTATGATATCGAAAATCGGGATTTTTCAAAATTTGAAACTTCAACCTTGTCCTAGTTTAGAGAAGACATAATTTCTACCAGAAAGCGAAGAATAGTACGTTGAGATTAAAAAATCGGGTTGTTTTTATGGTGATAATTAATTCATCAATACTTGCGATAATATAAAATCTTGAATAATTATAAAGAACGTGGAGTATATTTCTCGACGATGACGAAGCGTGATATAATCATATCCTGTATCCTGAAAATGCAAATCATGATCTCCTTAAGAGCGGTGCGCTAAAAGTAGCAGCAGCGCGTGGTTTTAGCTCGGGCGTTTTGTCGCGACAAGAAACGGCGGGATAAAAGGGAAAAGGGAAAAAAAGGAAAAAGAAGAGAGAGAGAGAGAGAAAAAAAAAAAGGAAAGAAAAGAAAAGAAGAGAAAAAGGAAAGAGAAAAACTCTGTTGTGGAGGAGAAATTCTGAAGGAGGACCGCGAGCGAGCGAGCGGTAAAACATTAAAACACTAAAACGCCGGAGATGATAGCGAGGGACTCGTCGCCAACTCCCAACAAGTCTCAACCCACGTAATTAACAGGCCACTGCTGCTTGCTGCCAGTGGGCAGGTGAACTCACCCGGACCCAGGTGTTCTCAACGCCGATTATGGGATTTAAGTCGATTTACGAAAAATTAAGATGATTAATCCACGAATTAAAAAATCGGCTAATTTCTAAATGTAAACAAAAAAAAAAAAAAAAAAAAAAAAAAAAAGGAACTACAATTTTATGTGACTGTATATAATAAATATACAGGGTGATTCAGGTTGAGCGTGTCATATTTTGAGGGTAGATTCCTTGTCAAATTCTAAGACTAAATTTCCTTTAGCAAAAATTCGTGGCACCAATAGTTTACGAGCTACGAAAGATCTTAGTTTACCGATCGCAGAACTTGTAGGTGACACCGTCAGGGCTGGCCATGAGTAGAAGCTGAGCGGTGCGCCGGCTATGTGACGCTCCGCGATCGGTAAACTAAGATCTTCCGTAGCTCGGAAACTATCGGTCCCACGAATTTTCGGCAAAGGAAATTTAGTGTTAGTTTTTCACGACGAATCTATCCTCAAAATATGAAACGCTTAACATGAATGAAAAAAAAAAAAAAATAGATTAAAAAATTAAGAAAGAAGCGAATGAGAGAGAAATTGAGATAACAAATCATGTTAAAACAGACAGCTAGCGTCTGATCTCCGCGCGATTTCTGTTTTATTATAGTTTCATGCATAATATATAATATATGTAGTAGGTATATTTTCTTTTTAATCCTTCATACTTTATCAGTGGATTTATAGCGGTTTACCGTAAAGCCTAATTATAAGCAGGAAGAGTTCTCGCGCCGCACAAATAACAATTCCTGTTATATAATTTAAAGCTATACAGAAAGTGATATTTTCCTTATATTAATCTAATGACCTGAATAAAAGGCTACATAATATATAATTCAATATAATGCACAATCGTCGATATAATATATAATATATAGGAGATTTGAAATGAATTGAGAAACTCTGTAGGACACTGAAAAGAACACAACGTTTCGAAACTATATAAGGATGGTTATTTCACGTTTCGGTATTAGTGTCGTATATAAGTTAGTCGTTTGTATATTATCTGAACAGGGTCTTGTAGAATCGCAGGTAGCCCCCGATGAGGTAACGTAGCTTTTCTGCCTCAGTTTCCCAAATTCATTAATTTTCGCTCTCGATTTCCAACCGAAAATTAATACCTACTCCGTCACTTAATATAGTCATAAAAATATCTAAATCCAATACCGAAACGTCTCTACCTCTCACACCTAGCTAATCGTTAATTAATCACTGTCTCGCTCTTCCGCAGACAGAAAGAAAGGTTAACTTGATTCAAGACAATTTTGCGGTCCAAAAATGAAGAATTGTCCCAATTGGGACAATTTTCTTGGTTCGAGAAAAATTTTTGATTTGATCCGAAAAAATTTCGGTCTTCATTTTTGGACCACAAAATTATCTTGAATCAAGAATAATTTTCTTGGCTCAAGTTAACCTTTTTTTTCTGTACAGGAAGCCCAATGAGCTGCAGGTTTTCGATTTGAAATAATATAAACATTAATTGAACAGCATTGGTTCTGCTCTTTGGATATTTTCCCTTTATTATCTTTATCTGCGTTGTCTATATATAAGATGGATAATCTTGGTGGTAATTTTTTTTTTTTTTTTTTTCTTCTATTTTTCCTGTTCATTTTTCGACAAGTAATAAACTTTTTCAACTTTCGCTTTACGTTCGGGCTCCTAGCTCCTAGCTCCTCTTACTTTTTTCACAATTTTTTAAAATAGTATTTCCCGTCGAAGTATACCTGGACCATTTGTTAGAACCGACTACTTAGGCGTGCGTGTCTCGAGGGAGTAAAAGTTGTAATTTAATTTGACTCGCGTTGTTTAACGCCGTTAGACTGTTGATTCTCTACCAGAGATCTTTTCTTCTCATTAACGTTCGGAGAGATTTTAATGTCAGCGGGACAGCATCAACATCAACATCAGCATCAGCATTAGCATCAACAAATATGTCTTGGTGTATCTTATATACTTCTCAGAGACTTATGCGTATATACGTTACCTACACTATGCGGTGAGATACAAACTGTGACGAATTGCCTAATAAACAATTTGCTGCCCCGACCACCGTGAGTCTCTTATTCCCTTAGAATAAAATAGATAATAAAAGAAGAAAAAAAAAAAAAAAGAAAAATGAAATAAAGAAACGTGATAATTATTTTAGAATATAAAAACAAAAAACAAAAAACTGAAATTTCTATGAAAATTTCGAAAATATATTATTTTCAACGACACTGCATAGCATATTCCAGGTAAACTATACCGCGTGCAGCTCCTTTACGCTCCGATAAATCAACTCTCTTGCCCACGCAAGCGCGTGCCTATGTGTGGGCTGCAGCAGCGAAACCTGGGATTTCCACTGATACAAGATATGCTGCGATATGTCTCTGTGTATAGTAATAGTATGATAAAGAATCGCTATTTCAGTCTATTTGAGAGACTGATGGATATCATAGGTTCTTCACGCACTATTAAACTATTATTATTACGAACGATAGAGATAATCATTTCGGATTATGGTATTATTTTTTTTTTTTTTTTTTTTTTTTTTTTTTTTTTTTTTTTCAATTTCGAAAACAATATAAAATTTTACGACCAAAAATTACTTGCGTAGAAATCGTCTGCGATTATAATAATCTCCGAGAAATGAAAATTTTATTCTATATATAAAATAAAGATATAAATGTGCAGCGTTATGATAACAATGCATAGTTTCATAATTAAGTTTTGCTGTTTGTCTTATTTTCTGGTATTTCTTGACCGCGACTATAGCCGTAAAATTGAGTATGTGACTACACAGAATCCCACTTGGATTTTCGTCCGTCGAAAATCCAAGAAGGATTTACAAGAGTCCTTTTCTTGCTTTTTTTTTTTGTTCTTTTCTTTTTCTTCTTCTTTCTGTTTCTAATACCCATAGCTGTACCTAAGAGTTTGGCGCCTGTGTAACGGTATGGGTGTGTGGTCCCCATGGGGAATGTATAGATATCTTACGGAGTTCACCTCCTCAGGACAAGATTTGGACTAAAGTTAAGGAGAAAGAAGCTGAGCATATCACCTGCAGCGCTTCTGATATTTAAGGTAATTTGACGTTGAGGACGAAGCCGACCGTTTTTCGTGTTCCCTCTTTTAGTCTTTTTTTTTTTTATCTTTCTTTTTTTTTTCTTCTTTTCTTTAGTCTTCATTTTTCCTGCTCCCAGCTATCGGGACCCGACTAACATAAGCTAGTCAACTCGTGTCGTCAATCGCCGCGGTGATCACAGCTGGTGATTTTCTAAGAGCTACGACGAACGTATAGCTATTACGAGTTACTTTAATTAGTGTCATTCGAAGTCACGTGGTCTAGAGGCGCGTGGCTCAAAGCTTTTCGGAGTCGCAGACTAGAAAATCTTCAACACTGACAACAAGCGGTAAAAATTTACTAAAATTTAATAACAAAAAAATAATAACAAATAAGTAAAAACGATTCTGTATACATTTGTTAGAAATTGAAAAAACAAAAAAAAAATATAGTAATTTTCAAAATTTACAAAGAAAAGCATAACGAAATAATTTGTGTCAAAGAAATTTTGAAAAAATCAACTTTTTTTTCAATTCCTTTATATTTTTCGTGCAACGATTTTAAATCATGCATCTTTCGGCAAGATTTGTGTGCAGATGGGTCGAGGAATATGTGAATATAATAATGGAAGAAAATCAGATCAAGGTTATTCGCAGGTAAATTTCGGGGATCTCCTTTATCCCGGTTATATCCAAGGGGATGAAATACGGCTCGACCTTAAACTTGAACCCGTAGGTACCTATACTAAACATGAATCGATAATTCAGAGCCAAGAGCGTCTGCGATGACGCAGCGGTCTCAATTTTCTCACGCGTGTTAATCACGAAGAAAAAAAAAAAAGAAAAAAAAAAGTAAACGCAATTCAATTAGTACACTTATCACCTAGATTTTTTTTTTTTTTTTTTATACACTTTTCTTGGATCCACCTGTAACTGTATATATTATATATACCTATGTCAGATTTACTCAATTGAGTATATAAGCAGTTTCATTGCAGGTATAACCGAAATCTTTGATTATGCTAATAATTATTGAAATACGTGCATGCATGTATAATAGGTATAATATAGATATTCCATCGCTATGTATATAATTGTGCGACGAATAAAAGATTTCGCGATATTATTATTCAAATATGTATGTAAATCATTTTTCTGAACGAATAAAAGACGAGACTTAGATCGCTACAGACAGTTTCCGGTGCTGCAGACTGAATATTATAAATAAAAATAAAAATAACAAAAAAAAAAGAAAAAAAAAGAGAAAGGAAGAAAAAAAAAGAGCGGAAGCTGAGCGACACGATACAGGTAGATACGTGTAAGGCCACGTTCTACACCCACGTGTGGTACATATCGATTTTCCACAGTCTGCTTATATACTAAGGCTACCCTTCCGCCCTGTATCCGTGTCGATGAAAACTGGGTCAACCCCAAATGCACTCTTCCGAGATGAAAATCGTTATAGAATGGTTCGTCGTTACGAAGAAGATAATTCAGATAGGAATATTAAAACGAAGAAAGGTTACTATTCCGAGAGTCTATATGTAACCGATTTGCAGAAACTTCGAAACGAAGAACACCAGAGGTTCAAAATTCCGAAATCTAAAGATCCGAAACTTGAAATTCAGTGTTTAATAATATCTCATCGAAACCGATCTAAATATGGTCAAATTAATCGTCTTGAAATTTCATTTTCGGAAAAACAAGTTTCAAAATTCTATCAATTATTTATGACATCATGAAGTTATCGATTGAATTAGATGAAAATTTGTTTGCGTAAATTTTTTTGTCTTCACATCCCAAACATATCAACGTTTCTCAAAATTCGAAATCATCGTCTCGGAAAATTCTCAACCAAATCGAGTCCAAGATTGAAATTGACAAAGTGTCTATATAATATATAGCGAAGGGGGTTAGTATATAGAATCGTCTCGTCGTTGATCGTTGACGTACATACGAATAGATGTAAACTGTAAGTATATATATATATATATATATATATATATAAGAAAACTGTTAAGAAATCAATGATGATTGGTAAATAATAACGTTGTATAAACTTTGAGCGCGGCCATTAAACGATACACCTGTAGGCAATTAAGAATTATGCTATGTTAGAACGCGGCGGTGGTGGCGTCGGCGGGCGGTGCGACGAAGCAGCGGGTATATGGCCACGCTAGAGGAGCCGAGGCCCACCTACGCGTCTTGATTTATGCGCAGTTTGTCTCGAGCCATTACCGCCTTGGCGTAGAATTAATTAGACGGAGATTCACACGGTCTTCTCTGCTGCATCGTCTATAGATACTATAGATATAGCTAGTTACATACATACAATACTATATAGGTATATATTATATTATATATTATATACGTTATCATCTGCGTGATGCATATAAAAAATTTTTTTGGTTTAACATTTAGAGAGGAGAAGAGATAGAAAAAGAAAAAGAGAAAGAAAAAAAAAAACAAGAAATAAATAAGTAAATAAATAAATAAAAAGTCTCACGCGTCCACGAGCGCGCGAGTTCGCGTATATATACATAGCGGAGTATCCCAGGTGGAGTCGACCTTGTAAGGTCAGATTTAAATTATTCATGTTAAAAAAAAAAAAAAACGGTGAATACTTTGTCAACACTCTAAACTGCCGGAGACACCTGGCCACAACCAACTAGCTTAGGTATCTATATCTATCTTAGCTTGCTAGGTAACTAACTATAACTAACTAACTAACTAACTAACGTATAAGCAACGAACCAAACGCGACTACCTACTATAACCATTATACGAGAATCAGTTAACTTTCAAAGCATCTGTATAGTAATATTAGTAGGTATAGAAAAGATATATAGAGAGAATTGGACTGAGGCAGCATTATATATATATATATATATTGTGTATATATAATTATACAACGAGATAGGATGAGAGTTAATCAGGTTCTGGAATTCACGCGGTTAGGGATATATGTACCTGACTGCTGACTGCTGACTGCTGACTGCTGACTGCTGACTGCTACTACTACTATACTATCGGACATAATTTTTAGTTAGAATAATAAATTTTGATAAAATTACATAGCAAAATAAAAAATATATAAAATATATAATAGATGAAGAAATGAAATGAACGTAATTTGAAATAGCGACTGTATACGAATTCAATTTCAAGATATACGTATATTTTTTTTTTTTTTTTTTTGTAATTCTTACTGACGAAAATATAAACTAGACATAGTTTTTTTTTTTTTTTTTTTTGTTCTTTGCACGTGCTGATTTTTCGTTTTATGTTATACACCGACATGGCCAATCGAGTTTTTACTAACTCGGAGGGAGATGATCCTTGTAGAAAAAAAAAAAAACAATCTTGAAATAAAATAGTTTAGAAACCTAGTATTACCTCTCTCTCTCTTGTAATTTTTTTTTTCTTTTTTTTTTTTTTTGCATTTTTCATGGGAAAATAAGTCTATTGGAAAATATGGGTAAAACTACGCGACAGCTATATAATATTCCCATTTACCTTCGAGATGAAAAAAAAAAAAAAAAAAAAAAAATCGATATAGGATAGATATATATATATATATATATATATATTTGAAAATGTCAATAAAGCAATCACTCTTGTGTAAATAAATATAAAATCAAGAATTATATTTAACAATTATCTATTTATTTATTTTACCATCCGCGCATTTATTATTACATCGATAATCAATCACTATATCCTTTCCATACTGCAGCAGCAGCAGCAGCTAGCCATGCTCCAGGCTGTAATATAGTATATATTGTAAATCTCGTAAACGTATATATATAGTATAAACTTGTATCATCGATTAATTTCAAACCTGTCGATCCACGCGATTCCAACACATATACATATATACCTATAAATATATATAATATATAAATAAATCTAAAAGCGAATTATTATACCAGAGAATCTGCGTTCGCTTTATCGACCTATATAATTCTCCACTCATCAAGGCTGCAACGTATACCTAGATTATACGTTTATATCCCATATGTATACATGTATCTCTATATAATATAATATATAGTCTATATATTTTTCTACTTTCATAAAATTTCCACTTTTTTTTTTTTTTTTTTGTATATATAATATTATAAGTTTATTTTTAATCGATTTGTTGGGAATAAACAAAAAAAGAAAAAAAAAACCAAAACGTTGATGGCGTCATTTGATTAAATTCTCAATGTACCTGGCGTACATATTTATATAGCTATGCACTGTATAGGCGAATTACCGACGCGCGGTAGTAGATATATGGAGGTAGAGGTATATATACGCGTCGCGTTCGCGCAATTACGCCAAATGGATTTCCTAATTGCCGTACGTTGCAATCACCATGCACACAGTGGGCACTGCTGCCACTATACACGTTGCTTATGCGGGAGACCATGAATATAAGGTACCTTATAGTACGCAGAATAAAAATGAAAAAGGCAAGAGCAAAAGCAGGAGCAGATAGATTGCCCACGCTCGATCGTCACCAGATTGATAAAAATCATCATATATTAACCCTCGATTATATACCTATAGATACTATAAACCCTGCTGTTGAGATCGGCATCATTTCCTTTGACGATTAATGACTATTGTACGTACACAGTTATACATTATAAATGTATATGTATATACCTATATACGTATACGCGGGTATCATGAGTATAAGGAAATCCGATTATTACTTCGATAATAATCAATAGGTACGCGGATATGCATTCATATACAATACTATATCGTCTGTAAACTTATAATAGATCGAGAATATATTACGCGGAAATAAATATACACACATATCATCGTTGAGAAAATGTGTATATATTATATATATTTAAAAGGAATGAAAAAAAAAAAAAAAAAGTGAAATATTTAAAGAATATATACTAGCCGAAGTTGAGTCTTGTAGTCTGAACCGTGACACCTGACACCCTGTGCTGGTAGAATGCAACAGCGCGTATTCTCCGCGGCGCCCCCATCATAATCTCGTCTTTATAATCAAGCAAATATCTCTATACCGAGAGACGTATGTTATATCGCGTCACTAATGCCATAAAGGTCGTAGGCGCCAAAAAATTATTTTTTTTTGCGGATATACCCAAACGATGTTATATCGCATGAAAAAGATTTTGCCACCAAAAAGACAAATTTTTTTTTTTTTTTCTGCGGTTACGACTTTATGGCATTAATGACGCGATATGTGCATAGAATCGTTGAGTCGTTTTCGTTTCTCGTGCAAACCCGGGTCCTAGAATCTTATATCATGATACTTGGGTGGATATATGATGATTATCCCTCTGTATAAAATCGTTATAAGTAATAAAATAATCAACTAGTTTAGTAATATTCTAAATACGTTTACGAAATTTATTAAATCACCGTTCGCTCCAAAAAGACACGATTGACAATAGAAAAAAAAAAAAAAAAGAATAAGAACGTACGTATAATAAAAATTCGTCAAACAATAAGACAATTTCATGGACTCGTATATATATTTAAAGACTGCAATACGTCTTGTATATAGTATAGACGTTCGAACTTACGGCGGCATCACGTCTTTGTACCTTGATGCGGGGGACGAATTATATACTGATCATTTATTTTATTTTTTTTTTTTTTTCCTCATTTTTTATTTCTTTCTTTCTACATATGTACTACACAGAAAGAAAGGTTAACTTGATTCAAGACAATTTTGCGGTCCAAAAATGAAGACCGAAATTTTCTCGGATCAAATCAAAAATTTTCTCGAACCAAGAAAATTTTCCAAATTTTCTTGGTTCGAGTAAAAATTTTTGATTTGATCCGAGAAAATTTCGGTCTTCATTTTTGGACTGCAAATTCCAAATTTTCCAAATTTTCGTAGCTCCAAAAATGAAGATCGAACATTTCTCGGATCCGAGATCCGAGAAAATTTCGGTCTTCATTTTTGGACCGCAAATTCCAAATTTTCCAAATTTTCGTAGCTCCAAAAATGAAGACCGAAATTTTCTCGGATCAAATCAAAAATTTTCTCGAACCAAGAAAATTGTCCCAATTTTCTTGGTTCGAGAAAAATTTTTGATTTGATCCGAGAAAATTTCGGTCTTCATTTTTGGACCGCAAAATTGTCTTGAATCAAGTTAACCTTTCTTTCTGTGTACATACTTTTAATCGTATATATGGCTTGAATGTATATTATATACATATATATACAGCTATACCCGCGTAATGTCAGAAGATTATTTTCTCACCTCTATACAGCCGCGTAACACAGCGGCATGGGCATTACTCTGCCCGTTTCGTTGTACTGCTTTAGTTGTGCGCGTCAGAGTATTATAGAATGACAACAAAAAGTACACGCGGTGGATAGCTAGCTAGGTTGGTAGGTGGGTAGGTAGAGTATTACGTGGCTTGGTACGTACTGTGCGGTTCGTGACGGAATGTTCAGGTGTCGATGACAAAACTTTTAATTATTATTCTAGAATAGATATATAGTTTTTAGTTTATATATATATATATATATATATATATATATATATATATATATATATATATATAATAGTATATATATATATATACTATCCAGAGATCGGGAGATACGAAAACAATACCTAGGTATCTTTTTTTTCCTTTCATGTATATTATTATATACATACCTATACTACATAATATATAAAAACATGATCGACGAATGTCTAAAACAACAAAAAAAAAAAAAAAAAAAAACAATTTTTTTTTTTTTTTCATCACAAAGCTGTGAAAAAAAGTAAAGCGTGTATTTTTTTTTTTTTTTTTTTTCGTTTTTTTTTTTTTTACCTTTAAATAACGAAAAAGAAAAAAAGAGAAAAACAAAGAAAAAGGAGTTTTGTTAACTAACCACGCGATCGGGTCGAGTCAGGTGAGATTTACACCTTCGAAGCGTGAAAATTGCGTCGAGCTTCTCTCCTCTCTCTATATAGAATATATATATACCTAACCATACTCCGTTAACCTCAACGATAGGATAGATATTAACGCTTAGATGATTCTCTGTGCGTGCGTAGTCGCGCGTCCCCGCTCCACTTCCGACGCTTAGCGCCGCGACGCTCCGCTGAACTCTTCCGATATAATATAATATAATATAATATAATATAGTATAGGTATGTTAGGGTACCTAAAGGATATATTTTATCATATTATAATATGACTAACGAATATCCGCGTATTATATTCATGAGAGGCGGTTTAACCGCGTTATATACTTTAATCCTATCCTATTCTATGCCCTACCCCTCCGTTCCTTACTTTAACTTTACTTTAAAGTTTACCTTATGACGTCACTATACTATAGTACACGATCTCATACAACAAACCCGCGCCCTGCACCCGCGCTGCTACTACTACTACGCTTACTATACTACTACGAAACTTAAAACACGTGTATAACAGAGACGAGAAAGATATGTGTGTATACGACAAACTAACGATTATAACCAGCTGATTTAACGTATAGTATAAAGATCGTTTAATCAATTATCGACTATATCATTTATACTCTACTCATTGTAGATATTTTGCAATAATTGATATCACGATTTTATCCCTTAATTATTATTATTATTATTATTATTATTATTATTATTATTTAATAAGTCAGAGTATTAGATCACATCGTATAAACTTACCGAACTGTTGCACGGTTCTGAGAGATCCGAGTACGGAACGGTAGTAAGTTTCAATTCGTTTCACTATGTCCGTCGATAAGTCGACGGGGGTGTAGTAGTAGTTCAGTTGTTAGGTGAAACAAAAAAAAAACAAAAAAACGAAGACACACCTTGTCGAACGATACGCGTGTTTTAAAACCTTTTACAGTAGCAATAATAGTATTAGTATTATTAGTAGTATAATTTACTACTTCACAGCCACTGAACTTTTTTTTTATTTTTAAAAATCACAATAAACAATTCATATTGTAGAAAACGTTTTCTTCAATTAAACCCGGACTGTTTTCTATAATAAAACGTGTTTTTTTTATTTTTATCATGACATTTATCCCCGCTACACGATTATTTCCAATATTCGTAGTCGTGTAGTCTCGACGTAAAAGTTATATTAAAACAATACACTTTAAAATCTCTAATTCGCGATGGGATTAATAATTGTATCGTTTAATAACAATTTAAACAACAATTTTCATATAAAAAATTATCACATAATCACTATACGAGTCGTAAAGATATTTTTTCTTTTTTTTTTTTTTTTTAGTTTTTTCTTCAATATTTCTTACTAGATTGTAAAAAATAATTGTTCTTTATATTAGTTTCTTCTTCTTCTTCTTCACTATATATTTTATATATATATATATATGCGATCACACACCGTAATATTCATCAACTTCATAATATAGTAAACAATAGTTATACGTAAATACGTAACGTCCGTAAAATCTAATGATTAAGCGAAAAAAAAAAAAAAAAAAAAAACAAACAAACAATCACAAATCTAGAGTCTCTTCTCTCACTTCGTAAACTTTGATTTAATTATCCTTTTTTTTTTTTTTTTTTCTTTTTTTTTTTTTTTTTAAGAATAATAGCCTTTAGTTTACACTATAACTCTTGTCCGTGATACGAAATTTCATTTTTAACAATCGAGAAACATCGGTAATCCAATCGAATCCGTCGTATAATCACTTTTTTTTTTTTTTTTTTAATAAAAAAAATAATAGATTTGAAAAAAAAAAAAAAAAAACAAGTCTGTCTCTCTCCTCTCCGTTTATATTATATATATTCGGGTTGGTTGCAGGGATGATGATTAGTTGTTTTGTTTTATTATTATTATTATTAATAATCTGTATTGTAATTTTATAATAATAATAATAATAATATTTAAACAGTTAAGAATGAAGAACAATTGAGAAAAAAAAAAATAATAATAATATAAACAACAACAACAACAACAATAACAACGGTATTCTCATTCGTGTCGTAATAACTGCAACTGCAAACTGCAACTGCAAACTGCAACAGGGGCAGCGAGAATTAAGAGAATGATATTTATATTAGATAGAAAGAAGAGACACGCGGAGCAACGTTCTTCGTAGCAGCGCGGTCCCGCGCCGACTGTGACCGAGTATCGTCGTCCCGAGTCTCTTGGAGTTTCCTGCACTGGTATATACCCAACGGACATACGGACGTACGTACGGACGGGCGTATAGACCGACGGAGTAAAGGACGCTCGGGGTAGAGAGCGCAGGGGGCTATAGAACGTAAGAGAGGGGAAGTAGCGCCTACCACCTAAACCCCACTACGCCTACCACACGCCAGATATCCCCACTTTTCTACCCTATAAACAGCAACAAGAGACTCCCGGCTAAACTGACTTCATAGCTTGCAACGAAGGTGGAGGAAGCACACTAACGTAACGCACTAACACGTCGAAGCTCCGCCCACCCCCTACCCTTTTACTACCGTGGTCTTTAGACTACCAGAGAGTAATTCTCTCTCGCTCCTTTAGATTTAACTTCACTCAGGCCGTGACTACGGAGTACGGCCTATCTCTCCAACGTGCGAACGAACGCGCGCAAGCACGATATTATATCCCTATATACGTCGATACGACGGAAAATATATTATAGCTTTATTTTCAATGCAATTTGATTAATGATTTTAATTTACATGGAAAAATTTTAGGTTAAACTATGTTACATTACTCCTATATACTCTTTGTTACTATTTAAACTTTGATATGAGGCTAGAAATGAATTCCTGCGATGTTTCAATCATGCCATTTATTATTGTATGGGGGTTTTTTTTTTTCTTTTTTCTTTTTTTCATATATACGAGTGACGTCTGCCATATTATATGGGTACAGAGTTGACTTGCGTTTAAATCGTACTGACGTGAGCAACGTGGCGACAATCATACGTTATTACATTGTAAAGAAGCGAGATATGCGCGTGAGATGTAGCTCGTTAAATAAATTGCCGCGTCTTACCTGACCGTGCGTACCTACATCTCAACCTACCTAACTAACTAACTACCTTACCTACTCGAGTGGGTGACGTTTGAAGTTATTATCATTGATCGTTTTCACGACGACGACTACGACAGTCGAACGACTAATTACTCGACATTGTATAAGATCGCCAATCCCCGCAATTAGCATTTGATCGTTGACGCGGGTACAGCTCTGAAAGTCTTCATCTACTTCGCTTCAGTAAATCTTGTTATGCGTTCTTCGCGTTCGAAATTATATCCTTCGCATTGATATTTGCATTGATTATAAAAAGGCGTTTTCACGCATTCTATATAACAATATAAAATATAGAGGGAGAACATATTTACACATACATACACACACGTGTGGCGCGTTTGACCGCACGCTTTCGACACGTGGTATAGATGTAAGTTCTTCTTCCCACTTGTTGGCGACTAGTCGCTAAGTGACAAGTAGGTGTTCGCTGTCCTGCGCGCACAGTCCCTTTGATTTTCGGTTTCTCTATATATATATATATATATGCGTTATATACACTGCGCGCGGCGGTGTTTACCTTTTTACGAAACGGGTAAAACCCTAATGCGCTGATGCAGCTGCGGTAGTCGAACTATGGTTTCAAACTGCAGTCTATACTATTATGGTGTTAACGATATACAAGATATAAGCATACAAGTATACATTTTTATGAGAGAAGAACTAGGTAGGTATATATATTTATTTATTATATACGCCATCGTACTACCTATAATATGATCATTTTTACAAACTACTACACAGAAAGAAAGGTTAACTTGATTCAAGACAATTTTGCGGTCCAAAAGTGAAGACCGAAATTTTCTCGGATCAAATCAAAATTTTTACTCGAACCAAGAAAATTGGGACAATTTTCTTGGTTCGAGAAAAATTTTGATTTGATCCGAGAAAATTTCGGTCTTCATTTTTGGACTGCAAATTCCAAATTTTCCAAATTTTCGTAGCTCCAAAAATGAAGATCGAACATTTCTCGGATCCGAGATCCGAGAAAATTTCGGTCTTCATTTTTGGACCGCAAATTCCAAATTTTCCAAATTTTCGTAGCTCCAAAAATGAAGACCGAAATTTTCTCGGATCAAATCAAAAATTTTCTCGAACCCAAGAAAATTGTCCCAATTTTCTTGGTTCGAGAAAAATTTTTGATTTGATCCGAGAAAATTTCGGTCTTCATTTTTGGACCGCAAAATTGTCTTGAATCAAGTTAACCTTTCTTTCTGTGTACTAAACACGTATATATAGGTATTTAATAAATCTGTATTTCTGCACTTGTTTTAGCGCAAAAAAATTATTTTTTTTTGCGAATATGCCCAAATGATGTTATATGGCATGAAAAAGATTTTTTTTTTGGCACTTACGACCTTATGGCATTAGTGACGCGATATATATATATAATTAGTTATATTATTTATTTTATGTTTTTTATTCACAATTTTATATATACAGAACTTCCTATGCGGGTAACCGCAAATGCAATATATCAAGAACTGTGTACCTACCCGGTAGTAAACTGTGTGCGATATGATAAATAAGAAAAGATGTAAAAGATGTAAAAAATGAAAAAAAAAAAAAAAAAAAATGATTAAAATAATAAAATGAAAAATGAGTTAAAAAAAGTAAAAGACAGAGACAAGTCTCGGTGATTGAAACGCAGTACCATATAATTTGACTCGTGTAATTTGACCCGTGCGAACAATGCCGGTTGGGGATAATTACGACAAATTGATACGTTCACTTATACATATATACCAATACCTCTTATTATATACAGACGCTAACTCATATATACTTATTGGATAATATAATTGTTCATGTTGCGGTATCATTACTATTAACGAACCGCATATATATATATATATATATCGCCTTGTTTTATTTTTCATCAAATTTATTATATCTTTTTATTAAGTTTTATTTTTATATCTATTAAAAGAAAAAAGGAAATAAAATAAAGAAATATCTAGCAAATGCATATATATTACATCGTATTTAAAATGTGCATGTATTGTGCATCATAAAGTCTATATAAACGGTTTTAAAAACTGCGAAAACTATATAAAGATCGTAAAGGTAAATTTAATCGCATTGATATTAACTTTTTGAAAAAAATGAGCTTCAAGATTCTATTTTTTCGAATCCTATGTAATTTTCGAATTTTTGGGGGTCCGGAATTCTATTTGCCAATAAAACTTTTACTACGTACATACATATACGAGAGAAATTTCGGAAGAAGAAACGAAAAATGCGCCACCGCGTAGCATAATAACCGAATGAAAAGAACGATCTAAGAAATATCCCCCTTTTTGACCCCCCCGTTCAATGCGATCGTTCGGTACAGATCTGTAGTACAAACACAGATGCCTCTATAACAGCGGCGCAGTGGCAGCAGCAGTAGCAGCACGTGTGCATCAGGTTCGATCAAACAGCTGGATCATTTGACGTGCCCCCATCTTGGCAACGTAAGAGACGTTGCTATATACGCATATATATATATATATATATATATATAAGATATAAGAATGCCCGCGCTTTCTTATATAACTCAAGGGATCCGCAGGATCAAACCTCTCCAGGTGCTGCTGCGCGCACCTCGACCTACTACATAACAGGGACCGGGATCTCAGGGACGACAGCATCTTCTCGGGCACGCGCGACCCGTCACAATGTACCTACCTCAGACCTCTACCTCTCTAACCCTCCTCATTCGCTTTGCTGAACACAACCGACCGCACCGATTTATATATATATATATATAAGATTGAAAATTTATGTAATATATACTTGAAGGGATGCGTCGAATTACAATCCTGCAGAGTTCCAAAAATTCGATATTATAGTTATAAACAAGAAACGAAAAATGGATATGGAAGGTATAATTGTGTGAGATGAGTTTTTGGGAGATGATGATTTTTATCTATTATTTAAATATGGTATTTATATGTGCTATATGGATGGATAATGTAGAAAATTTTTATAATCAGAGAGTTTATATTTGATGACTAGATAGTTTCCGTTCATTGGTCATTAGGAAATTGAATGGTAGGTAGGCAAAAGAAGCAAGTTTTGGGTTCCCGAAGTCACAAACAGATTAGGTCTTTGTAAAGGTACAATGCGGCTCACTCGAACGTTTCAACACCTAAAGAGATTTACGACTATCTATCTCTCTCTCTCTTTTTTCTTTCTCTTTCTTTTTCTTTATTCTGTCTCTTGGGGACCTGCAGCAGTAGAATAAGAGGAAATAATAAAGAAGGTAAAAAAGAAAAGAAAAAAAGAAAAGGAAAAAAGTGCTTATATAAGGTATAGAAGCAAGACAGAATAGGCATACTGCGGGGTAAAGAAAAACAGAGGACCAAAAAAGGAAGAGAGAGATAGAGAGAGAGAAAGAAAGAGAGTAACGACGGAGGAAAACCGCAGCAGCCAATTCCCGCGCGCGCGCGTATTATAAGCGCCTAGCTATCTTTCTCTCTCTTTCTCTCTCTCTCACTCGTTTTCTCTCGGTCTTTTTGGCCCTCTGAAGCCTCGGGGGTAGATCTCACATAAAGATCTCGTCGGGTCATAATGCCTCAGGTATGTATAACCCACCTTCCCGCCTGCGACTGTGTGTCCCCTAACGTCTTTGCCGCGACCGTTACTACATATGCTTATATAGCTATAGATTTTTATATATCTTCAAATACATATATATATATATATGTATGTTTAACGTATATGTTATATAGAGATGTATATGTGAAATAATATAAGCGGCAAGGCGTTTCACCCGGGTGTTAAAATCGCTAAATATGTGTGCAGGTATATATTATGCCTGTAAGTACATATTATGTGATATGGGTCACAATTGTACATAATATAGGTATATTTATAGAATATGTATGTACATTGAAACGAGAAGAAATGAAAAACAAAAAAAAAAAAAAAAAAAAAATCGATGTATTTTTTATTACTTTTTGAACTCTCGACCCTTAAATCTGTGTTTTTCTATAATCTGAATTATTGTAATTTTGTTTAGAAATTTTTCTAAAGTTTTCTCTAAAATCTCATGCACTTTAGGGTTTTTTTATATTCATGTATCTGAGATAGAGAAAAACTGTTCAAATATCTGCAAATATGGATGAAAGAAAGAAAAAAAAAAAAATTCAAACACCCTGATGATATATGAATAATTCTGATCAAGTTTATCTATATGAAATGAAATCGAATCGTATACGTGTATTATATATATATAGATATTGTAATTTGTATATAAAAACATCTACGTTATATACATCTATATAATGCACGGGTCAAAAGCCAGTGGGATGAAATGCGTGCATAAATGCTGCAGCAGATATTATAGAAAAATCTATAACCGCATATATATGTACCTATACTAGACCCGTACACACATATATATATATATATGTGAATATATAGTATGGAGATAAAATGTATACAGGTAAATATACCTAAGCGTATGGAAAAGTACTGCAATATAGCTTGTCTTATATGGTATATATATATATATATATAATATATATATGTATGTATATATATATATATAGGTACTATATGTAGATAGGAATCTGATTCGCCCGAAGACAGAAGGCTAATGGCTGACACGCGAACCTGTGCTAGCCTCCTCGGCATACGCGGAACCAATCACTCGCCTGTTGTTAGCGCAATTCGTATTCGCCGACGCGGGTATAGTATAGCGTCGCGCGCTCCGCGCACCGCGAAGCAACAGGTAGCCGCGAGAGATACGCGGGGGAGTTCGCGATCGCGTATTATGGAGCTAAAGTCTAACCAGCTAGTTACATGTGCGTATATAAATTATTATTATTATTTCATGTGTATATATATATATATATATACTAGTTTATTTACCTATCATGTATATATTATATATATAACATAATTTTATTTAATTTAGACTAAATACTGAAATACATGACATATATAGGTATATTATAAGAACGAGATAATTGGGAGAAGAGAAAAAAAAGCTGATAATGATATTCGCCAATTATAATACGCGAGCTGACACATAGTAGATTTTGGAATTAATTATACGAACTATACACAGAAAGAAAGGTTGACTTGATTCAAGATAATTTTGCGGTCCAAAAATGAAGACCGAAATTTTCTCGGATCAAATCAAAAATTTTCTCGAACCAAGAAAATTGGGACAATTTTCTTGGTTCGAGAAAAATTTTGATTTGATCCGAGAAAATTTCGGTCTTCATTTTTGGAGCTACGAAAATTTGGAAAATTTGGAATTTGCGGTCCAAAAATGAAGACCGAAATTTTCTCGGATCTCGGATCCGAGAAATGTTCGATCTTCATTTTTGGAGCTACGAAAATTTGGAAAATTTGGAATTTGCAGTCCAAAAATGAAGACCGAAATTTTCTCGGATCAAATCAAAAATTTTCTCGGAACCAAGAAAATTTGGAAAATTTTCTTGGTTCCGAGAAAATTTTTGATTTGATCCGAGAAAATTTCGGTCTTCATTTTTGGACCGCAAAATTATCTTGAATCAAGAATAATTTTCTTTGCTCAAGTTAACCTTTTTTTCTGTGTACGAACTTCACCCGCATGCATTGAATAAAAAAAAAAAAAATCACACAATTTTTGTTCTTTAATAATATTGTATAACGAAAATAATTTCTCTAGAAATAGTTTCGATAATTAATATAAATTAGTGAATCGCGTAAAAATTTAAAGACTGTAGAAGTCAGTCAATAAATTAATTCAGTTGATGTATTCAAAAAATTGCATTCTTTTTTTTTTTTTGCTATAATTCAGTTTTTTTTTTTTGTCAGATTTAAGAAGTGCGAACGTCGATTCTGTATATTTTTAAATATATATATATATATATATTATAGGTATATAGTATATTTGTCCATTATCTCCTACAGTGTCTCCGAAACGTACGCGTGGTGACCTTTGTACGTTCGAAAGTAGCAGCTATATAATGTTAAGGAGTCTCAAAAAAAAAAAAAACAAAAAAAAAACCCCACGATTGGTTAAAAGCTTCGTAAGTATTACCTATAATACATATATACCTATGTACATGTATATATACATAAAAATTTCAAATGGAGGGCCAAGCGGCCCCCCCGTGGCTGCGACAACGCCAACAGGTGAAAGAGAACTCTCCAGGAATTGGTTGCGCCTATATACCTAATATACGCGTATATATCTACTACGTCTATATATATATATGTGTTTATATATACCTATACAACGTCTAAACGTTTTACATTAATATTCGTAATTTTTTTTTTTTTATTATCTCGTGAAGTAAACAGAAAGAAATTTATATAAATCGGGTTAATTAATCAATCAACGTTGCCTGTAAGAGACGATTCATTATCATTAACATTATTTTTTATTTATTTTTATTTTTTTTAAATAAAAAATCGAGTTTCCTTGAATTTGAAAGTGTCAGAATATAACCGAAACCCGTATTCACCTTTATATTTCATCGTCTATATATATATATATATATATATACCTACCCGCAACACGCAGAGAAGAATCGCAGAAATATATAGAAAATTGTTGAATATAAGGGAAACGATTAGAATGACATGTAATTATTTTTTATAACAGATCACGCGACTGCAGTTTGTATAGATTTATACTATATATGGGCACGCGTTGACCACGCGATATAAGTCTGCAGCAGCATCCCTTCGGGCGCGAGCCTTTAGGCATGATATGGTCGAGCGGTCAAAACGGTCAAACAGTTCTAGTATACGCCCTCAAACTACCTATACGTGTTTTCATTCTTTGCCAAAATATGTTTTTATACCTCCTCCGCGCCGCTGTAGCTTTGACCGCGATTCTTGTATTCTTTGAACGAACAAAGCCAATATCCTGTTCCATGCTATACCTACTATACAGTATACACCTATATACGGATACCCCACCTACCTCTATACAGACAGAGATTTACGGCTACGTAAACCCATTATAACATTTACCGAAGAAACTAAACGATCACGAGTCAACTTATGGCCGTAAAATTGGAGAAACTCGTGAATGTATCTATTATACTTCCGATTAGTATCCCCATAGAATGTTTTTCGGCATATAACGCGAAAGTCGGCTGCAGTAGCTGTATAACCTATACCTATATTTATCAAAAAGCCGAATTTGAATATCACTGCAGACTTGCAGATTTTAGAGAAAATAAGTACCGAAATTTTCGAATTTTGTGTTCTAAACTTCAACGTACACAGAAAGAAAATTATTCTTGATTCAAGATAATTTTGCGGTCCAAAAATGAAGACCGAAATTTTCTCGGATGAAATCAAACATTTTTCTCGGAACCAAGAAAATTTGGAAAATTTTCTTGGTTCCGAGAAAAATTTTGATTTCATCCGAGAAAATTTCGGTCTTCATTTTTGGACCGCAAAATTATCTTTAATCAAGTCAACCTTTCTAATTCTCTGTGCATGGCAGTATTTCGGAAAGGAAAAAAGTAAAAGTACCTAGTAGGAAAAATCGGCCTTTTGCCATATTCGGAATCTGTAGCAGTATATAAGCCATGCTATATACTTTTACACATCAACCTTATATAACTGCAGGATCATATATAGACTCATATGTACACATATAGGCTTATAACTGACAAATTGCTAACTGCTTACTCCGCAGGCGCGAGTAGGAAGGTAGGTATAACAGCTACCGGTAATAGATAAGCGAAAGAATTAATCGCGCTAACACGAGCTAGTACAACGCTTACCAGACACTTTACACTTTAACACGCTGCCGCGTTAACCCGGGGTAATGCGATATAGTGTGGAAGTCCAGACTTTTGCACCTTACTTTAGTTAAAATTATTACAAACACGCATTAATATATATATACGCACCCTTGTAAAAAAAAAAAAAAAAAAAAAAAAAAAAAAAAAAAAAAATTGTTAATTATATCCATATACATAATATAAATGCGCGAATTTAGCTTGGAATAGAGTTAATTAAAGATCTAATCGGTTCAATATATTGATAACATCGATGTTGGATGAGTAAATTACGTGATAAGATCTATAAACTCCGTGAATATAATATCTCGCGGACGAGAGATGTATTCGATGACGTAAATTCCGGCTGGTTCAATTTTTTTTTGATGTTTTTATTTTCTTTCTTTGATATTTTATTATATACTGAACGTATAGATATATATATATATATATATATACGTACATCGGGTATATATTATGGATTACATATGGCTACAGCTTGGACAGATGACGACTGTGGAATTACAGATCGCGGTCTGATGCATCAAACTTGCTCGCGCCAATGAATTGCAAATCCCTGTAGCAGCTGCCGCGCCGTCGAGAGGCCTAAAGACCTTATGATGGCTGTCCTCTGGTCCATGGTCTCTCGGTCTTAGGTATATATCCACATACGCACACATAGCTTGTGAATATAAGGAGAACGAGATATACCCTCTTAGACAGATTCTTTAAGACCCCCTGATATAGGTACCTATATACTATACAAAAAATAATAATATCGTTGGGTATATAGGTATGTATGTATATAGCTGCACGATGGTGAGGATCACCAAAGGCGAACGCACGCGCTCGTATTGCACCTTCGGAGCACGTGCCCCATTCAGAAAAATCCCGCCACTAGACACCCTCGCCTATAGATATAGATATATATACGTACGACAAAGATCCTGCCTAAATTATAAGATGTAGGTATATAGAAACTCGTGATTTTAAATTTAAACGCATATATATATACGTAGATTGCAGATTCTGAGTATAAGATAGAATTTTACAACTTCTTTCCCGAAAAGTAGATCTGAAGATGATTAAGATTGTCCAGTCTCCGAAAAACCTTATAAAAGAATCGTTTTTTTTTTTTTAAATCGACTAGGGAAAATACGTTTTGTAAAAACGGTGAGTCGTTGGTATTAGAATTTGAAATGAGTTCACAAATCTGTGAAAAATTTTATGTGTTATTAAATATTGAATATTTAATGCCATATAATAGTATGTATACGTATAGATAAATGAGTTCTTAGTTCTCAGACTTCTTATATAGTTAGATATATATATGTTTGAATAAGGACTAGAGAATAACGAGTAATATATACCTACATATATATATATATATATATATGTATTATATCTACGTTTAGATATATATATTCTACTTAATACGTTAAAGAAAAAGCGAACCACAGCATGCGAGATGATTGCTCAAGGCCATGTGTATGTATTGGTACTTGAGAATATACTCTGGCGTATATAATATTTGTTCAGAGAACTTACTCCGCGTATACACTTGGTCTTCATACGCGATTTCTGCGTAAAGAAATATATATATACGAGATAAATGAATAATAACCCTAAATCTTCGCATATATAAATACAAAAAACGATATTATATGAAATATCGCGATTAGCAGTGTAATTAAAGTTACTATCTCAAAACTACAGCTGGGTTAAGACGTAAGTCCGGGTTTGGCTAATTGCACGACGATTTCAATTTATCTTTCTTTCAATAAAGTAATCAATTATTCAGTTCTTTAATCGCTGCTGGAGTTAGGTAGTTGTATATTTTTGTATATATTTGTATATATGTATGTATATGTGTGTATGAAGGATAATATAGTATATTGCAGCGAGAAAGTGTATATGACTAAGAGAGAGAAGTATTATATATATATTTGGACATAATCTTCAGCTTGCATAGCACTCAGGTTAAATAAAACAGCGAGTAAAATTTTTGCTCTCCAATATTCGTATATGAGATATATCTGGTAGTTAGGTACCTGTACTATATTGTAGTATATGTGAATAAGTGTCACCTTACATTTTTCGTTTTTGCAACGGTATGGCAAATAATCGCAGTCCAAAGTGATACGGTTATCCGAACCATTTCACCTAACGAGCAATTAGCGAACCGATCGGTTGACTCATTTAGACCGAATTCCACCCCCGCGTTAAGCCACACAGAATAATACCCACGTATACGTATATATATTATATCTATACAGTTATCGGGAAATTTGTACTCGTATTACCCCCGACAATCTATTATACCGTTATAACCGTATATGTAGTTAAAATTTAAGTTTCAAATTTTCCCTTCATTGATTTTGTGAAAGTTTTTTTTTTTTCCCTATTTCGGGTAAGTATTTCGTAAACTACGCGTGTATTGTATTATAGATCGTAAATTTTCCTTTTCCTTTTTTTTTTTTTGTCTTCTCTTAATCTAAGGATGACAAGAACAATTTCTTGCTCTATCACTTCGTAGGGTCAATATTGTGGATTTTTTTTTTCTTTTTTTTTCCCTCTTGTTATACGCGAATTTCGTTGCATAATATTTGTATGTATAATAAATTGGACAAAACTTACCTCCGGTACAGACGGCAGCGTGAACTGTTTTGTCGACTGCGATTCAATTGTGACAGTAATCGCGTGTCATCCAAATTGAAGAAAGAGGATTAACAAGAATCACTGATCTCCTGCAGTACCACAACACTTCATAATAGTATATATGAACACAAATATAATTAGACAAAAAAAAAAAAAAAAATATATATATATATATATATACAACGTTCAGTCGTTACCACAAGTTGAATTTTAATTCATTCAATAATTGGAGCAATATAATAATTTGAAAAACGTTTTCACACTATTTCGTATATAACAACTGTATACGTATTAATTCGATGTAAAAATTAATGAAAATTATTTTCTTGTATTAAAATAATTCACAGAATATCACCCCACGTATATTATATCGTCTTTAAATAAGTTAATTAATTAATTAATTAATAAACTAATCAATTAAATGTTATTATTATTCGAACTATTATAGTAACATCGCACACTATAAAGGATCTCCGCACTTGATCTCAACTATCTCCTGCTTCACACACAGAGAGAAAGAGAGAAAGATATGGGGTAAAGTAGAAGATGAAATAATGAATGAAAAATATTTTATAATATTTAATATATGTATATAGTATTATGTAACAAAACAAAATTCACCAACTAAAGAAAAAACAACAAACAAACAAAAAAAAAAAAAAAAAGCGCGAATATTTTTTTTTTCTTTTTTTTTTTTTTTTTTTCTTCAAGTTTTATTATATGTATATATAGAGTCCAGGCATGTGGGTGTTTCGATCTTTTTTTATGTATACATATATGGTGCCGATAAACGCGGTATTACTGTGAGGACGTCCGGCGTCGGTGGCGTCGGCGTCTGAAATGCACCCCGTCCTCGATTGCCCTCGGGTATAACCCCCCCTCTCGTTCCTTGTTCCTCGTTCCCCTCTTCCTATATTCATCCCCCCCTTTCCCCATCCCCCCCCCCCCCCCGTTTTAAACCACCCACCTCCCACCTCCCTCTTTTCCCCTCTCAGCCGCGCTACTAACGCGTTAAACTTTGCAACAGGTGACCGAAGCTCGACGCTGCACGACGTTACCTATATATACATATGTACATGTAGTATATATGGTATGACTATGTATAGAGGTATGTACGTAGTGGCGGACAGTCAACGACTAAACCTCTCTCTCTCTCTGTCCCTCATCTCTTCTTTTCTCTTCTCTTGCTTGTTTCACCTACGAAGGTAGAGGAATATGTATATATGTATATACGAAGATACCTATATATGCAACGGATCCTCCCTACATCCCTCCTCTCCGGATCCTCCTGCCACTTCTTTAGTTTTGCCTCGAGCCATGAGAGTGCATCGAGCGTACGTACGTATGTACGTACGTACGTCTATCCTGCTGCATTCGTGTTAGCTGGGGGATCCTCGATCTTAAGGTATAAGGAGTGGGGAACGAGACACGCGACAGAGACGTAGTGGGGATATTATATATATATATATATTATACACTTTATTCCTCCCCTTATGCTACTACTCGACTCGCGGCACCGGGTTTCTTACCTTACCTTGCCTTACCTTACCTTACCTTACCTTACCTAACTCGTGTAATCCTTACTGCATCCAGACTCATGGCGTATATGTAGTATATAGTATATGTATACCTTGTCCTTAGTCTAAGTATTCCTATATCTACATACGATTTCATCGATCATCCGTCATATATACGTAGACTACAACTACATTGGACAAAGACTACGACTAGATATTATTATGACCCCACAACACAGCTACGTACATGTGTATTAGATTTTCACTATACAATTTTGCTGAAATAGATACGCAATTTTATTCGTGAAGAAATTTTTTTGATAAATCGTTAAAAAAAGCTTGAAACTTTATAGGTAGTATACGAAAGTTCTCAGGCAGGAATATTCGGCCTTAATTTGACCGATTTTGAATTCCAATGCTCCCATGGGCTACGACGTTTCTAAATACATAGAAAAAAAAATTGAGCCAAAACCCCAGGTTCCTATCTCAATACCTGCAAGTACCGCCTCAAATGCCTTAGAATTTTTCCATTTTAATAAAACATGATTTTTAACATTTCGCGGTTGATTTTTTTTCTTCCTATTACAGTGTAGCTCCGAAAAAACTGAAACTTCGTACATTCCTTACCTGTGGTAGTAGGTATTGCATGAAAATTGGACAGATTTTCAACGATATAATTTCCGGAGCTGCAGCGCACCAAAAAAAAAAAAAAAAATTCTCATCTCCGAATTGTGTTGAATAAACATTTTGTCGTTAAAAATCTGTAAATTTTTCACTGATATCTACTACTATAGGTAAAAAGTGTGTGAAGTTTCAGATTATTTTAAGCCATATCATTTTAACCCTGAACTACTAAAAATCGTGTGTTATTTGAATCGGAAAGATCAAAAGCTTTGGGACAGTACTTTAGGATTGAGATAGGAATTTTGAGTTCATTTTTTTGTATATATTTGGAGACGTTTTGGTCCATGGGAGCATTGAAATTCGAATATGATCGAAATAAGGACCACCCTAATATACATGCATAATAATATATATATAATAATGATTCGCGGTGTGGTGTAAAGTATTTATACATATGTATGTATGTGAGAGAGAGAGAGAACAAGACCCCTGCTGGTATGGGGCAGGTTGGACCCTCAGGTTTACCTTACGCAGGGTCCCTTTATCACCCCTAGTTTCAGTACCCCTTGGGATATATATATATATACACATACATACGTATGAAGATTTCGTCTCCGAGGCCCGGTGCGCAGTGAAAACGCGTGGGAACCGCGCAAGACTATATATAAGTAAAGTAAAGAGGAATGGGGATGGGGGTCACCGACTACTACGACGTAATTTCTTACTGGGGGTAAAGCTTACGGGTGGTTGGGGGTCTTGCAAGTTTCAACATTGAAAACCACCCAATAGGTACCTACGTACACATATATATGACCATAGGAATGATATACATCTATATGTATACGTATAGACCATATAGAGAGACGTCGACGTCGACGTCGTAGTATCACAGCTGCGTTGTAATTCGTTACTTCGATTCCCAGCATCTGCAGCAGGATGAAGATTTTAGATATATATATATATATACGAAATATATCGGGTTCACTTTTAATTTCGCAAATCAAGCATATGAATGAATTTATTTATTTAATTTTTTAATTTTTTTCTAAATTATTATACTACAATGGGTCAAAAGATGCACCGATAGGACAAATGAGGCACCGAGGGGTCAAATGAGGCACCGATAGGACAAAAGATGCACCGATAGGTCAAATGAGGCACCGATAGGACAAATGAGGCACCGATGGGTTAAAAGAGGCACCCATGAGCAGCGCCGGCAACTTCTGATAATTTGAGTGTGGAATTGGAGCCCGGGGAGGGGGGGGGGGGGGGGGGGGGGGGGGGGTGAAATAATTTTTTTTCGTTTTTCATCTATTCATTGCGAACGTTGAACCTCTGACAGGGTTTTTAGATATAAATTCATCGATGTGTTTGGGGGCAATCCCAAATTTTTTTGGGATCAAAAGAAAATTTATATTCTCCGTACTGGCAAAATTAAATTTTACGATTAGTCGGGAGAATTTCGAGTGTGGACATCTCCACACCTTCCACACAAAAGTCGCCGGCCCTGTACAACAGCAAATTAAATTTCGTTCATTTATTGCTCTTTTCTTCAATCTCGATTATTATGGTGAGTCGACCGTTGGACACCCTCTTTAATAAGCGTGACGCTACGACATAGGCAGTAAAAAAAATATTAATTAAGGGCTCGTATAAGAGACGTCGATGACTCTTCGACGGTTGATAGTTCGGAAATGAATTTTATAATTGAAAATAATGAATAGAGGTCAAGTTTAATCAATGACGCGATAGGTATCATTCGGTATATAATATTGATAAATAAATATATTTGTAAGAAAATGAGTCTATATGTATATATATATATATAGTATATACATAATATATTTATTTATATATGGTATGAAGAGAAAATAATAAAAATAGAAGTCAGAATGTATAAAGAGATAATAAAAAGCGGTGGAAGCACAAGGCGATGTTAATTTACATAAAACCGAACGAATGCAATAGGAAGAAATAAAATACGAGAGGTAAGAGCGCAGGAGAGTCCTGGACCCTGGTCATCGGTTGGCTTCGAGTGAGACTGACAAAATGAAATAAAGTCCAAGGCGTTGATAAAAGAAAAAGTGATTTAGTTGATCAGCACTGGGCGTGAGCGCGCTGTCAGGACCGCCTCGGTTAATGTTTTAATTAATATATCGATGCTAGTAGATATATTCGATATATATCGAACCGAGGTTGAGGTAAGCCCACGCGATCTTCGATAATAATTAGGCGTCTTGTATAGTCGGTCAGACGACCGTATCGGAATGGTTTCGACGAGGCTAAGGTATGCACTAACCTACTGCGGCCTGGACCATGGATCTGATCGTTGGAAATTTGCTTTCGTTAAGCGATCGATTAATTATAACCAATACCGATATACTAATCGAGATATATTAAATAGATGGTAATTGGATCACAGATTTGAATAAAATTAATATTGTCTACATCAGAGTTTCAAATCACGTACCTATATATATCTACTGTGCGCCGCGACGCTGTCGCCGTCTTTACGTTTAGTAAGATACGAAAAGCCTAGAACCACCTGTTGATTCAATTCCCTTTTTTATATAAGAACGGATCCTCGAAGTTCAGAATTTTCAAAGTTCCGAAATTTCCAGTAACGTTAAAGTTTAGAATATTAAAATTTCGAAAGTTCAGATCCTCGGAGGTCCAAAAGTTTGAAAATTTCGGTCCATTTCTCAGTATGTGAAGAAAAAAAATAATTCATTATAATCGATACCCTTTTTAGGAAAATCCATTTTATCTAATTCAATCGATAACTTCGCGATGTCATAAATGATTGATACGATTTTGAAACTTTTTTTTTTCCAAAAGTAAATCCCAAGACGATTAACTTGACCGTTTATTGGTTTCGATGCGATTAATACAGTCCGAATTATTGAACACTGAATGAACACAAGTGTGAATTTCAAGTTTTGGATCTTCAGCTTTCGGAATTTTGAACCTCCGGTCTTCTTTGATTCAAAGTTTTTCGAATCGGCTACGTAGACTTTTAGGGAAACACTTTTTTTTCAAAACTGTGAGTCGGTAATACCCAAATTCGGAAGTTTGAAAATTCGGAGCCTCAACCCAGTCCCATATCTTCGTCTATCAATCAGATATTTATCAATTTATGTCTTCTATTTACAAATCGTAATTACGTGTCGTTATGTTTTCATAATCTATTTATAATATTCTATATAGTATAGCTTCTCAATCCCTACGTCATTTTGACGACCGTCAATGTTTGTTTCTATACTAGTAAAAAAGAAAGAAAAAAAACTAAACTAAACACAGAGAAAAACGAATGAAAAAACTCGTCTAGCTCGTCTCACTCGTGTGATAATTGATAAGCGAGACGTAATTACATATTTATACCGAACTGTGTATACGTGTATGTGTAAATATACATGAAACACATTATAATGTGGTGAACGGAACAGCTGACCATTACGTCAGTCTCCCAAGTCGCGTAAACCCGATATAGTACTAATAAAAGTAAACGCGATAGTTTAATATTTATAGAAACTAAAAACTGAACGTATAAATTAATTAGTTTAATTATTTACCGAATTGATCAATCGATTTTAGCCAATTCATAAACCCTGGATCACAATTCGAATTTGAAGATAGAACGAAGTCTGCAGCGCAGTGATCGATAATTTACTGTAGTATATGATAAAATCTCTAAATGTATGAAAAAATGATTACAGAATCGGTAATTAAATGATTCACGTGTTTATGGATCGAGGAAAAAAAAAAAAACAAAAAAAAAAAAACAGGGATCATATTATACGAATTTGAATATCGCTTTTAATTGTCTGATTAAATTAATCGTTCCACGAATAAAAGAAGAGTTTGCGCTCGATCTCGTGTCAATATTTTTTTCAAAGAGATAGATTTTGGATGTTAGGGTCAAGGGGGTTACGATCTACGTCAATGCTCGGTCCACTATCTGCACCTCAGATATAAATATCGCGGTAATACGCACGGGCATGTGGGTGGATAATCGGTTTTATTTACGAAGCAGTAAACTCGCAGCGTTTATGAAAAACACATCATATATATATATATATATATATATATATATATATATATATATATACGTGCAGCTTGGTTTGAAAACAAAATTATTTCAATAATTTATTACTATCGTTATAATGACATAATTATATACGAAACAAGATTATGATTCTATATATCCCAGGAGAATCTCCGGGACAAAGAATTCCAGATATCATGACCTATAGAGGGAATCGAATCAGACATATATACCTAGTACCAACCGACTAACTAAGGGCCAGTGTTTAGGCCCGGTAATGAATGTGATCAGTCTAAATAACATAGAGTTTCGAGTTATCCCTCGGTATTTCCTTCGTCCTTGCACCTCGTATATACCTATATAAGATCAGTCTTTACAATTAGGTGAAATTCCGTTCGGTGCAGCAGCAGCAGCAGCATGCAGCAGCAGCAGCAGCAGAAATAGCCTTAAGGGGCTTCTGGGCTGCACTAGCTACAACCTTAGGATATAAAGCCCGGGGCCAATTATAGTCGAAAGGATTCCACGCGGTAGACGATGTCCGGACGTGTCCCGCCCACGCAGGTAGGTAGGTATAGAATTATTCTTAAGATCCTCGGACCAAGGAGAGAATCGCATTCCTTCTTAGGGGTACCTACACACTATCAACGCCCGCGACTCGTCCCGTAAGGCTATCTTAATTACGACCTCTTAATTACGACCGCGATTTCCAGACCGCGTAAACCGCGACCAAAGCTCAAGGGAGTAGCGTGGATTCCGGTTACTTGATTCACCAGAATAGAACATATGAGATTTTCTTATACGTTGAAGGAAATTTAATTTTTATTATAAATATTAATTCAATTTAATTTTCTCGATTTTGGTGAGGCTTTTTAATCTCGTTGTATATATATGTATGTTAATCTTTAAGACTGCAGCAGCATCCGAGATACGGAGGTCCTCGGAGGCGGTAGGCTGGTAACGGTAGGCTTAATTGAAATATTGTTTTAGTAAACGTCGCCATTCATCATAGAACTACACGGTAAGACAGACGAAGAAACGCACACCTTGTACTCGGGAGTCTTGTGTATAGTTGTGGTTGTACATGTGGGATAGTACATGTGAACTCACAAAAGCTAAAACATTAGTCTTCCGCTGCCCTCCTCGTAGGGAGCATACATGATCGTGTATAGAAACATCACCTTCTACATGCTACTTCTGACGCTCAAGGAATATTAATTCAATTTGCCTTTCGTGATATGAACAAAGCTAACCACACCGTATATACCGGGTCTGTTTCACTCACAATCCTCATCCTTATCCGAACAAGAAGTAGAAATGAAAAGATAAACCGGCTCCAAATTGTCGAAATTCCGAATTCGTTTCAAACGATTATGAATTTTCAGATAGGTACGTTGAAGTTTACTTCTATTTCTCAGGATCTCAAAACGAAATATATTTCAGCCTGATCGATACCCTCTTTACGGTTTTTCGAATCGTATATATGTAGATTTTCGGGGAAGAACCCTTTTTGAAAACTGTGAGTTGGTGATATTGGATTTCCAAATTTTCAAATATTTCACATTTATCAATTGTATCATTTTGAATATTGGGTCAATTTCTGCGTCCTAGAAGATTGGCTGAACAGAAAAAAAAAAAAAAAAAGGAATGAGTTTGGATGAAATTTTCGTTGATTGTCGATAGGTGAAGATTTTATTTGTTCCCACGGGGTTAGAGATTGATATTTATTTGAATTCATGGAACGTGCGGAAGACCGCGTGAAGAAAGTCTTGTAAAAAGCGGTTTAAATCGTTTGATACAAACGTTCATATATATATACACATATACGGTTGGTAACAAATTGAATATGTATTTAAATGAAAATCATTTATCGTTAGGATGCAGTAGGAATGGCTCTAATCTCGGCAAGAGGCGTTTGACGACAATATGACGCAAGCTATAGGTAAGCCTCTAGGTAACACTAAAAAGCACTTTGACACTACTGGAAGTCAAAAATGACCAAGTCAAAAGTTTTCTAGTGTATATTTATTACGTAGGCGATAAATTAGGCGTTGATTATTTACCTACACGAGTATAGAATTCAAAGAAACGTAGGTATACCTGGTACGTGTCATCGATCGACACTTTTCTAATTAATAATTAATTTTCTAACGAAAACTCTGTCTTTCAAACTCGACAAAAAAAAAAAAGAATAAAAAAAAAAAAAAAAAAAGAAAACAGTATAATTATTACGCGATAAAATGAATATCAATGACACTGAAATTAACTAATCTATAAGTATAAACAGATTCCCAGGGACAAATTTGTACCCAGACTGATTGATACAGCATTTAATCTTGTATTGAAATAGAAAAATATGTCTAGTTACATTGGCCTCTTGTTTTTTCTTGTATAATAGCTATATACGATAAAACGTCGATAAAAATGTCCATTTCCAACACTATTTTCCTTAAAATCTTCTTATGATAATTATTTCTTAGGTTTTTTCTTACAATCTTTTCCCACGTTCTGTCCGAGAGAAACTAATTGTAGAAATTTTTAAATAAACTCGTATTACTCGGGGGGGGGATTAAGAGGCGACTGTATTCCAAGGTCTCTTGACGTGGAAGAAAAGAAGTAAAAAAAATAAAAAAAATAAAAAAAAAAATAAAAAATGATCGCCGAAACTTGTGACCCAGACATGAAGTTATAGACATCGGTGGATCTATCTCGGTGATATATCTGCCAGACGAAACGGTTGCCGAATAAATGCATTAGTTTTAGATCTCGGATTTGTGCATACGAGTTCTAGAAGGCCAAGGTCCAAATTTCAATAGAGTTCAGGTACGTTTTAAGGAAAGTTTTCGAAAATCTAGCTACGCCTAGAAGAGATCAGATATAGAAGCTTGTGATTTTTAATATCAGAGTTTAAAATTGTTAATGAAATGTTTCTAATTGTGACAATACTGATTAATTGCACGCTTATCGCCAAGGCGTAATCTTGGTTTAATTTAATTGCTATCAAGGCTTGCCCGCTCTCCTCTCCTCTCTTTATAGGCTGTCCCTCCCCCATCCGTCTCACTCCTCATTAACCGAGATTAAACGATAGTACCGAGTGACGTGGTTAATTAAGTAGAGATTAAAATAAAGAAATAAACCACCATCGCTTACGCTCAGTATATTGCAATTGCGTAATACGAAAAATAGAGACTGTTTTATACGTATATATGCATGTATAACAGATCGCGAGATAATATTCAACTTCTCGCCAACAAAACCTGGTCCTTTTATAATTATACCATTTATTAGAATTCATCATTACGTAATTAAAATATTATCGATATTTTATCGACGTTCTAACGAAATCGTATATGTACTATACGATATTTAATTATGAAATAGTACGAATTAATAAATTAACTATGCAATTCAATTATTTCGGGCTTATTACGCGTATAGATATACGGATTCCACCAGTATTAGGTACGATTCTCGGAAATTTCAACTGTCATCGTTCATCTGTTCGGCTTTATTCAACATTACACCACTTCGAATCTGTTGCTATGCCAAAGTGGCCCGTGGAAACTGCATTCGCTGGATCCGATCCAAATTCATGTATTCTATCCGACCTATACCTGTACCTACACCGTAGCGCAATCCACTTCGCAGTCTAGATTCTACAAGCAATACGAATAGCTCCAACTTGCTTTCAATTGCCTCCCACTTCGCGAATAATGCATATACGTACCCCGCATATATATGAGGTATTCCACGTGAAAACAAAAGTAATTTGACTTTCGGGTTTTTGATTTCGATCGAAATTTTTTTTCGCATCACTTTTTGCAATCTCAATCGATACCCCGAAGGGTTTTTTGATTGCAGCTGTTTATTCCGATTTATCAATTAATGAAAATATCCCAGAGTTACCATTTGACCAAGTCTTCCATTTTTTTCACCGAAACCTCGTGCTCTGGGGTGAAAATGACCTAGATACAAAATGTTTGTTTTCGATCGATCTTTCTGAAAAACATTTTTTCGAACCTCCGCCATTAACGATCATAGAAGATATTCCAGTGTAAACACTAAATTTGAAATTCCAAAAAAAGGCCATTTTTGATTTTGATTTTTTTTTTTTTCAAAACTAGACAAAAAAAAAACTAAACTTTTAAGCCCCTAATCAGGATGGGACGAATTTTCCTTCTATTTTTTTCGAGGGTCTAAAGCCTGTGTTACTGACAAAAAAATGTAATTTTTGAAATGTTTTCAAGAGTGGTCTATCGGATCGCCTAAACATTTGTTTTTTTTTTGTTTCCAGAGCTGAAAAAAAGTGATTGTCAAAAATAAAAAATTCGTTGAAGAAAAAATTTCCATGTTTTTTCCACAATAACTTTTTTTCAGCGTTAAAAACAGAAAATAAAAAAATGATTAGGCGATCCGATGGACCACTCCTAAAAAAATTTTGAAAATTAATTTTTTTTTCCAGTAACACAGGCTTTAGACCCTCGAAAAAAATAGAAGGAAAATTCGTCCCATCCTGATTAGGGGCTTAAAAGTTTAGTTTTTTTTTTGTCTAGTTTTGAAAAAAAAAAAAATCAAAATCAAAAATGGCCTTTTTTTGGAATTTCAAATTTAGTGTTTACACTGGAATATCTTCTATGATCGTTAATGGCGGGGGTTCGAAAAAATGTTTTTCGGAAAGTTCGATCGAAAACAAACATTTTGTATCTAGGTCATTTTCACCCCAGAGTACGAGGTTTCGGTGAAAAAAATGGAAGACTTGGTCAAATGGTAACTCTGGGATATTTTCATTAATTGATAAATCGGAATAAACAGCTGCAATCAAAAAACCCTTCGGGGTATCGATTGAGATTGCAAAAAGTGATGCGAAAAAAAATTTCGACCGAAATCAAAAACCCAAAAGTCAAATTACTTTTGTTTTCACGTGGAATACCTCATATATATTATACAAATCTTTACGACAAATCAAAAAAGGAAGCGGTTCTCTTATGTTAAGTTTCTGAACGTTTTCTTTTTTTTTCCTTCTTTTTTGTTTCTTCTTCTATTCTTTTTTCAACTTCTCGTATCTCGGTTTCAGAGAAAAAAAGGAAGTTATTGTATTCGCCGCGAAAATGAAGAGTTGAGGTTTCACTAGAGAATCTATTTCTAGAGAATCACCTCAAATCGTCTTCAGATCGACGCTGTGTGTGTGTATCAATTTTTTTGTCCGACGACATTTCGAAAACGGGTTACCGGATTTCAGTGATTTTGGTCTCAATCGACGCGATTTTTTCAAACTTAGAACTGATCAGATTTTGGTTTTGATCGGTTAAGTACTTTTCGAATTATTCGAATAACAAAATTCTAAAAAATAAAATAAAAATGATGATATCTTGAGAACGGATGAACGTGTTTGAATGAAAATTTGTACCATGAGGTTTTTTGGGTCACAAATTACGAATTTGACATTGTGCTTTCAAAATTTAAATACGATAATGAAATTATTATTATCATTACTGTTAATTCATTTCGAAACGAGTTTGAAAACGGGAAGTTCAAAAGCTGGCTCATGGTCAGTCCAAAACCGCTTGTTTTACCTTTTTATCAACTAGGAATATCTACGCTTATACGACCTATCTAAACTATTTCTCTATTCTCCATGTCGCGCTGCTCATCGTCACGATTCAGATGCAGCTATAAGCCAGAGTGCAGATCTTATTGTTAGCTACGAGGTTTCATACCTACTTTGAGATTGAACGATGAACAGGAAGGAAAAGAAGAGAATGAGAAGATCCAAAAATGTAACATTCGTATCATCACAGTCGAAAGAATATCAAGAAGCGACATCGGATCAATTAGGATTTGATTTGTGGATAGGTTCTGGGTCAGGAGGATCGCACGTGCTGTTTAAAAATAAGTTTAAATAATTCATTCGTATCAAATGCATATCATGGCTACGTTCAAAGGAGCGGAGAATCTGACACAGCGTAGATGCAGGACCCTAATATGAATACGAGGCCGAATATCGAATGCGGTAGAGAACGAGATTGGTCAAGTTAGATAAAAGTTCTTGTTCTGCAAAAATGACTTGTTTAAAATGAAATCCCATTCTAAGTTGGTAGGTAGGTTACTCTTGGTATAAATTATTTATTAGTATAATAAAACTCGACGCATTTCATGCAGCTGCATAAGTTTATTGATAATAAAAATGCTCTTGGTGTTTTTGGGGATGAATTTATCCCACGCAGTCGAGGATCTCTATAGGTGATCGCGTAGCTATACTTACCCTGGAGCAAACTCATTCCCGTGGTTCAAATCGTTCAAGTATAATGCCCATGCTCATGCCTATGTTATCCACATGGAGGGTAAAATCGGAAATGTGTGTCTGGACTCCGGAGGGACTCTGGCCTCAGTACTTACAAGGCGTACCGCGCTCTCTAAGAACGGATTTGGACAATGAAAAAGTGAAACAATGTGGTGGTTGCAGGCTGGGACTGGGGGGATGCGGAGTGATGGAATTCTTCTGCAGCTCTATGGTAAAAACCCCCTTATACATAACAGCCCTCCTTTACTTAGCCATGTGAAGGGTCTTACTCCGTCACCGTACAAGAATCAAGTCCAATTGTCCTTGGGGTGGCTTTCGACGCGTGAGAACTTGCGGGCAGCTGCACAACACCGCGAGGATTTAACCTCGCGATTACCCTATGGGGTACCTACCTATACCTTACCATACCTCACTAATGTAGGTACTAAGAGATGAGGAAAATACACACGTGTGATCAGATGTATAAGCCAACTATGCTAAGCCCCCGCTGGACAAACTTCTTCGTATGCAAATTGAATCGTTTCAATTAAGGGTACTCCGTGTACCCTTGTTTCCAAAGTATAGATTCATTCGTGATTTTATGAAGAAAATGAAAGATGCATACCTACGTAATGGGATGCAGTTGATAAAGATAGGCGAGTCTAGCTCGCTGAAAATTCTATGCATTATTTCAGTGCATTACCTTGTCGAGACGGAAGTGGCTGGGTTTTATATGAATGGCGAGAAGGTATAGAGATATGGAGAGAGATTGCAAATTTTCGTGTACGCCCGCAGTAGGCCTTGAGATATACTGAGGTATTCTAGTCTAATGCATTGAGTGAGGGGACAATGCAGGGCGCAGGCAGGATTCGCGGTGGATAGTTTATTCGTATAAGTTATCGGTCAGATTAGAAATGTAGATAGAAGCCGATTTACATTGATGGTATCGTCATCCGTATAAGAGATGCAACGATTCTGAACTTATTTCTTCTACCCAGCCTTCAGCCTTCCACCTTCCAGCTTCCGCTACAAAGACAAATCTACCGCTTGATGTTTAAAACCATCGTCCTGCAGCGCAAAGAGATCGAACAGATTTAGAACTCAGATAATTCTGTCCGTGACTTTTAGTTAGATTCGAAGAGACAAATTGCCAAACTTATCCTTCTCCTTCTCCTTCTTCTTATTTTTCTTTTTCTTCTTTCTCACCGTGTGCATCTGATTTTTGTATAAGAATGAACCGCTTCTATTTCCGAGACTCTTCACGCATTTCAAGACCGAAACGGCGTAGTATTTCCTCAACTTTCCGGACGTACCGAGCTCTAGGGTGACGTTTGTAATTCGAGGACTGTGCAACGGCGAACCTGCCTAGTATGCAAATTTTCGGAACCTGATAGAGAGCAGGAGCTCCCACGATGACGCAACCTACCTACTGCGCGGAAGTAGTGAACCAGGTGTAACCAGGTGGTCCCCAAAAGGGCAGAGGAGAAATCTGGTTTGATTTTATATTATATATTGTAGTCCTTTAACGTTGTTAATCGGAGAAGCCCCCCCTAAGAGTTTGTGGGAAATACGCAAGCTGTTCAATGCTCAACGAAGACCGTAACACCTTGCCAAAGCTGAGCCAGTACTTTACTATTCCTGCAATTCATTTTCCCGCCAAAAATTACAGCCTACGTCACACCCTCGTAAAAGAATCTTATTCTTACGTCACATCTGTCTCTCAGGGTTCCTTCCCCCTATAGTATACATGCCGTTCAATCTTTCGGACAGATTTAAACTTGTGGGAATGCCGCACGGCTACCCTACTTCGCACATCTTCCATATACACGTAGGTACCCTACGATGCGTAGAAGAATCACCCGAACTTAACCCCCCGTTATTTGCTTTAACCTATTCCAGACTCTCTGACGTCACAAAAGATCCCCTCAAGCCACACCTGTGGTGAAAATCACCTGCAAAAAATCGATTTATTTAGAAAACTAGACTAGGGAGCTAGCACACCCTTGAACTTGGATTTTGACGAGTAAAAATATTGTTTTTATCTTCTTTCTAATTAATCGTTGAAGGAAGATCAGCCTTTTAGTATCATCGACCTCGACGGGCCACACCTGTTCCAGGCAAGGCGTGTAAGATTTAGGAACGTATAGAAGATGCGTGTCTATCTAGGAGCGTGGTGTTTTTTTAATTAATAAAAAACAGTATGGAAAGCCTGAGTTATCCACTTACTAAATAACGGAGAACCTTGTCGCATTTCACTTTTCACCTATTCGTACACATCGGCATCGGCATCGAGTAGGTAGGTATATCGATAGACAAACCGGCGCCTTTCTGTTCCTACTATAAGAGACTTTTCGGCGACATATGAGCCTGATCGTATTATAGTATACTGTATACCGTAATTCAAGACAAGGAACTATGATGAACTTTTCGAGATGTAGGACGGACCGTTTGAATTTTGAAACCTCGCTACTTTCTCGACGAATTTAAATCCAGGCGTTTCAAAGTCTAGGATATGCCAACTGGAACTCCGCGGAGTATATCCAGCTTCTTCGTTGTGTCGCGATGTCCCACGTCCCACGGCGAAGGTCGTCTATGAATATTTCGCAATCCCAGCTGGTCCCGAGACGAAGAGGACGTGAAGAAGAAAGAAGAAAAATAAAAAGAAATTCGGCGTGAACTCGTGAACCAGGCATCAACCTCGAGGTTGAGCAATCGAGGTTCTCTAAGGTGTGCCTTATTATGCGCTCATCTTCGCCTTTGCCTTCGCCTTCGTATTGGTATTCGAGTAGTTTTTGTGGGTAAGAGATGTGACATTTCTCGGTTATTTTTTTAATATAATACGGGATAATCGCCTTACTTAATACTTATCGACTCGCGACTTATTAAAACACGATTCGTAACCGGAGACCTCCCATATTGGCTCTGTCCAACTCGACTGCAACTCCACGTCATCCACGACGTGGATGGATCGACATATTACACAGAGCCGATTTCATTCAGATTAAAACCCCGTGTGGGCGATATCTCTTCACGCTTTTCTATATCTCCGTTCAGATCCTTCAGATCCTTCTCATATTAATTCTTACCTCATTCAATTCCTCCCTTAATAGTTATGCTTTCTTCGTGTAAAAATAAATGATATCATCATTCTTTCAAGGATTCAACCGATCATAATTTGAACCCTTATATAATTGAGCGTTTGGCTGTGCATCAAAAAACCAGAGAGACACGTAGGGGTCCTTTATAAGCGCGATAAATAAAAATTAGAAATCAAGAGCCCATATAGTAACTGGCTGGTAGTTGTACTACGTGCAGATCACGAGATAATAGGCTTTCGTTGGTACGTTAATTAAACATCTTTCCAAATCTTAACTGCATCAACATCAGCATCAGCATCAGCATCAGAAGCTTGGATCGTTATATTTATTTAAGATCTCTATCGGTTACGGGGTCGTTACTGGTTACTGAAAAACATCTTGTCCAGCCATAAGAGGACAGTGTTGTATTCACTGTTCATCGAACTGTCCATCGCTTCCATATAGTTATATATTACTAAGATATATGCCTACATGCTGCATAAATAGGAAATTTGAGAAGTTGACTGAGTGTGTATACATAGGTAGCCATAACCACCATTTGATTAAGAAAATTAAAAGACCTGGGAGATTCGATCACAGCTTGTTTCCTACGATTTTTAATATTAGCCTCTGGCATATGGGCTTATTTCATCTTAAAGATATCCCAGGCTGATCTGAAACGTATTTTCCCCTCTATGTGTATATGCTCGGTCTCATCTGCCCGACTGTGACTGTGACGTAATAATATGACGCGTCGAGTATAACGGACCCTCATGGATATACCTCCGGGGCCCCAAGACGTCCTGACGTCACGGGACCAGGTGGCCAACAAGCAAAAGACCCAGCCGGCGTCTCGTATTTATAAACAAACCCGCAGGGAGTCTTCGAGAGGCACCAGGCACCGATACCTTATAAACTGGCAGATACTAGAACCATCTTCATCGCCGTTTAGGACTAAGGGGGGAAAAAATTATTGAGCAGATTCATTGAATCGAGATATAATCGCCGTTGAAGAAGATGAAATGTCAATTTCTTTATTTTTCTCTGTTTTTTTTTTCATTCATTCTTCATATTATTCTTATTTCAACGATGTCGCCGACGAACTGCATTGAGTATGGATTACGTGAGCCGTTGCTTCTGATTCGCCGTGAATATTTTATGGATTTGGTTGTAACGAGGAGTTCGTGTTGCTACGTATCGACTAATTAACCAGCAATTTAATAGGGCCGAGGAGTTGAGTTTTAAATATTAGTTTGAGGGAAACCGTGGGAACAGAATACCCACTACGTTTAGTTGTTTTTCCCAGTTTTTTAACTTTATTTACAGTTTGGGCGGGGCGCATCTTCCGACTATATACGACTACGACTCCACGGTCCTCGATCCTCGTTTCTCTTTGCATAAATATCTACTATAATCATCATGTGATAAGATCGCGGTTAACGGCAGGTCAAAAACTGAAAACTTACACGAGATACGTCGAGTCACACGTCAATCGATAATCCTCATCCCCTTGAACAACAAAAATGAAAAAAAATTAAAAAAAAAAAAAAAACAAATCTGCAAATTCTTTTCCTTCCCAAGTCACCACCCTTTCTTTTAAAACCACTTTTCAACCCTCATTTACGAAACCCTCTTAACAAAGGGAGGCTATGACGACCAGTTTACCCCCTAGTGGGTTTACGACGCGTTATAACAATGGAGAGACAATCTTGCTTCGATAAACTTAGTTCCGTATTGAGAATCCAAGTACGTGGCTCCTTCTCGTCTTTGGAGAGTCCTTATTATTTCGTTTTCTGCTCCTGGACGGTTCCCATGCTATAAAATGTCGGGGAAACCCTTCTGCAAGGGGCGTCGCGCAAAGCTAGAAGCTTTTGTGATCGTAACTTGGTTTATTACCTATGGGGTTGGACCCAGTCTTGTTTATATTTTGCTGTTTTGAATAACCCGTATACTTTGAGCAAGGGAGGCCAAGGTCTTCTTCATGCAGACTGGCCATCCTTTATTTCTCGTCGATATCCAAAGGTGAGAAGTCTTATGGATTGATTATGGATAGAAATTAATAGATTTATACAAAAAATATATAAAAACAAAAAAAGAAAACTACTGATAGGAAAGGAAAGAAAATTGTATGAAATTCCATAAGGGTGGAGACGTCGGATGCTTTGACGGGGCGCGTCAAAGCTTAAAAGAATCATAGCTGAAGAGAGAGAGAGAGAGAGAGAGAGAAGATTATAGTTAAGCGATCGAGTATGGGGTTATATAGTTTTTCAAATTTCTTTATTAGATCGAGACGACGTACGCCTGAGCATGCGCCTCTGTAAAGATACAGACAGGATGGACTGGGACGACGACTTCAAGCTCAACTTCAAACATGCCGGCCCGTAATAGCCGATCCGTTTATGTCTGTATTAGCTCGCTACTGGCTATAAATCATTGACGTATCATTGTTTTGCTTGTTAGCGCTACGAAGGAAGTGACGCACACAACTCTATTCCACTCTCAAACGGCTACTTAAAACCTGCATCCCAGCCCTCAAACCCCGGTACAATTCCTATGTATAAACGTAGTAATGAGATACTTTGCAGCTACCTCATTGCGCCAGAGATATACCTACGCCATTTATAGAATTTATCAAAAATACAAGAAACCTGTTCAATTTTCAGAACAGAAAATATCATCGAAAATTCTATTCGTCAATGAAGTCCGCAGGATAATAAATCTATTTCAGATCGTGCTTGGAAAAATCGGTTCAAAGATCTGCCCCAACGACGAGGAGCAGTTGACATTTTTTAGAAATTTTTTCGTCTCTTCCTAGGCTGATATTCGTGGTTTAATAACAAGCGGCGAATAAATCGGATGATCTGATCGGTACGCGATGGTAAGACTCAATCTTATCCGCATTTGGTCCGGCTGTCACGTCTCTGCCATGTTCTAGCCAAGTTCATGTCACGTTACCTACCTACCTACCTAGCCGAGTTCTAAGCAAGTTTCGTAAAAAAACAAAATAAGATAAAAAGGAAAGAAAAAAAATGCCAAGATACTCGCGGTAATAAATGATATCTTCAAGGTAATACCTACCTGCCTATTACCGGTTGTGGCTTGCCTCCGTTCAGATTTATCAGTGGTATTGAAGATTAAGAACAATAAAGATTACCGGTAGCCGGGCTATTTTTTAATTTTTTTCTTATTTTTTCGTTGTGCCGATTTTGTTTCCTTCCATCGTTTCATAACAGCTGAAATAATTTTCTTATAATTCCATTCCTTTATTCTCGTTTTTATAACTTTATACCAACAGTTTATATCTGATAGGCATAACTGTCAAGCTACTGGTATTCACTTGAGACCGGTATACAAGATGCGGTTTCATGTAAGCGATTTTTTAGCCAAAAATTGAAGAACTTCATTTCCTTTTTTTTTTTATTGCAAAAATAACTCAATCCCGCCGATTTATTTTACCGATTCTGACAAAAACGTATCGATTTCTGCATATCGGGGTCCAAAAAGAGGAACAAAAAGCGAAAGAAACGAGGAATGGTTTTTAGCTTATTTCCAAATGATTGATCGATCGATTATCGGGATAAATCGTTGACTCTTGACGATACGGAAAAGAGTGATATATATTTTTGAAAGTTTCAATATTATCTATACTATACCTACTAATATAGGGACCTGGATGGATATTCTACGATATAGGTTTATGTAGTAAGTTGAACAATAAGTTGAATGGCATTTATTAAACAGTTTGTTAAAGTATATATCTATAGGTATTATTATTCGACTGTATTAGAAACTCCGGTCTTTCTAACTAAGATAGAAAGAGAAAGAGCTAAACAGTCGCCAGGTGGTCCAGCCCGCTGCAGAGATGACGCTGAGTCTCTCCGTGGGCTGCCGCGTGTTCTCCGTTGCCTTGGAAGGCCGCCGCGTGACCCCGTCTAAAGGCGCGTCCACAACGGGTCTTCTACACACATATAAGCATATACATAGTGTATATATACCCATATGTATTTATACCCATATGTAAGCCGCGGTGTTATTTACACGAATTTTAACCACAAACGTGCTTAAAAGGTCAGTTAACCTGCCAACAGGTGCGTCAACCGTGACGAAGTGATATTTTCTACGCGAAATAGGAGCTTTTTTTTTTTTTTTTTTCTCTTCGAGATTTTCTTAACTATCTTAAAACGTGATGTTGAATATATATAGGTACATCTTAAAAAAAAAAAAACATCGTTGCGTTTTATCTCATCTCTCCGATCTTCTTAATGCGTTGAAAAAGAGACAGAGAGAGAGAGAGAGAGAGAGAGAAAAAAGTAAAAATAAAATAAATAAATAACTATACAAGCTCTAGAAGATGAAAATAAGAAAAAAACGGTAGCCTATGAGGAAAGTAGCACGAGACGTAGGTACGGAATAAAGATTTTTTGACAAATATTTTATCACCTCTAAACGCGATACTTGAGATTGAATTGAATTTTGAAAAGAAGAAGAAGAAGAAGAAGAAGAAGAAGAAGTTCGATTTTCGTTTGATTTTTTATCATTTGTGTGCACGTACCTTCAGCATGGAAAACTTTGAGTATGAGGAAAGGCGCGTGTGTGAGTAATTAGTGCCAGGACGCTAATCGGATGACGAAATATTCCACAAAGGAAGAGAGTGGTTTGCGTCGGTGAGAGCGGAAAGAGACCCGCCAGGCCCACCGCAGCTTACCAAGCGTGGGTTGGCATGCCGCTATTGTCTACCACAAGGATTTACCGTGCTGAGGGTTTCGTGCTAATTCTGATCAAACAACATAAAAAATATCGCTCCAGACGAGCTTTCTATTAAATTTTTTTTTTTTTTCAACACCACCACGTCCTTGCGTTGTATAATATATAAATAAAGATAATATATTAGTCAAATTTTTGGAAACACAAAATAAAAACAATTAACAACAATTTTTTTTTTTTTTTAATCACGAAATTTTTCATCCATACCTATACCCTATACCTACATAAATTTCAATCAATAAAATTCTGTATCATACCATATTTAAATATAGAGAGAAGTCATGCATGTACACGCGTTTTAATTATATTATAAGTAATTCACATCAGCCAGTTCCCGCCTTTAGGCATATGTATAGCTGTGTATATGTGGTTCGATAATTATAGTGAGATATTGAAATGGCAACACCAAGATGAATTATCATCCAATTACGGTATAATAACATAAGAGGACCACCTAGTACCTCGGTATACTTACGAGTTGATACGATGCACGAGTAGGTATCCAGATATATACTATATATATATATATATATATATATGTATTGTGTACATATCCCAAATAGCTAAGCTCTATTGAGTTATACCCAAGCATTGGCCTCCGGGTGACTGAATGACTGACTGACTGAACTTTCGTTCGCTCCCTTCATTTACACATGAGGCAAACTCAGGCTGCGAAGAAGACCACGGTGTTAAAAAATACAGAAAAAAAAGAAGGAAGATCGAAAAAAGAAAAAAAAAAAAATGGAATTGAAAAATCGGTTTCTAACTTATAGTTGCGACATAAACATAAACATATTATGCATATGCCTATTACCAATGAAATAGAGAAGATGAGGTGAAAAAAGAAAAATTCTTTTTATGTATATTAAATAAAATTTTCGCATGCTGCTGCTACATTTAGGTAAATATATGAGAAAATAGTTAAATAAGGTTTAGGAACGATACAATTGTATACCGATTTTATGTTCAATCGCGAATAATCCGAGGCTCGGTATGAAGGGACTACGTTTATGCCTGTTTATTTCTTGAGTGTATGTAGATATAGATTCGGAAAACGACGATTTGCAAATAAAATGGGACAGAAACGGCGAGCAAAATATCAACAGGTGTTGGTTTATGGTATAGCGGCGAGTCGTGTGGGTCTGTACATCGATTCCGATGCAATTTAGATAACCGAAAGCGATCGGACAACACTCAAACCTGAGCATCGCCAGATAGTATGAGGGAAATCCTGTATGGATAAATCTGGTCGCATTTGCGTGACATAATACGTACCAATAAAGCTCGGCCTTATCGAGGGTCGTCTTATTTACAGGCGACGTTAAAATCCAGAACGCTTTTACTTCTATATACTGATCATATATATCCACACAACTATATCGCTGCACCCATATAGCTAGTAACTAAACCAATACAGCCACTATACACGCATTACGACTTCTATCGGATCCTAGATCCGTTTATGAGGGTGTGTATACGTCCTGGTCAAGAATCTTTACAGCCTTTTCTCACTTCTAGGAATAGAAAACGAGAAATAAATTGAAAAAAAAAAAAGATATATATACAGTTTTAACATATTGGGAAAATTGTGCTTTTTGGCACGGATTGAAACGTCCAGTGAGACAAGTGCCTTGCGAATAAGATAACTGCGTGACTGTGTACGGAGTAGTGTACAGGCGTTTATTCGTGGGAATAAAAATAACCACTTTCATACTCGGATGTGAAAATCTTGTTTGCTAATGGGAAATTTTTCAGATCAGGATTAAGTGGGGTATTGGAGTTAGCAGCGTCCCTGCGAGAGTCTCGAGCAATCGAATAGCGTGGGTGGACGCCGATAGGGTCTACATGCTCATCGAGCGCGAACCACACGTTCAGTCCATTTCTTTTTTTTCTTTTTTTTTTTTTTTTTGGACCTTTTATTTTTCAGCCAGTCGTAAGGATCGTAGATGAATACTTTCTTCGGGACGAAACGAAACGTGGTTGAAGTGGTTGGCGTAGGAGGATGCTCTGCACCGTTCTCCAAGTTGAAACGATAAAATGCGACGTACCTGGGGCGTCTTCCTTGAGGCAAATGCGAACGCGAACGGTCCATTCCTGCAGCATGGACAAAGTCGCGGGTCAAAGCCCCCCAAAGATTATGCGAGAGTTCTGTCTCTTCCTATAGGTACATCTACCAGTCATATATACATATATACATATAATATATATATATATATTATAGTATATATATAGTCAAGAACATCAGCTAAGGCCAAACTGGAGCGGTATATCTAATACGGTTTGCCCTTCCCTTTATGAAACTATGCATATGTATGCATTATGTATTCATCTATACACGGATTTTATATGTACATACAAGTAGATATAGGTACCGATAGAGGCGTGTAGTAGTCCAACGAAAATGCGTATGGGATTATATATACGTGTAGGTGAACTTACAACGAGTATAGTAATAAACGTTGCTGTGTGTTAGCATTATTCGTTTTGTTCTATCCTTCAGGAGTGTTTCGAGGGTGCGGTACGTGGGTGTTATATTTCTCTCGTTTTTTTTTTTTTGCATACAGAATATGGTAGGTGTTTGATTTTGCTTGGTATGGCATACATACGGGTTGATTTAATTTCTATTTAAATCTCCCTTCAGTACGTCTGAAGTACTTCAATCTACGAGAAAATTGATATCATATTAAATGATGTATTATACATAGACGTCTTCGTTTTTCTTTTTTCATTTTATGTAAATAATTGCAAGGAAGTCGTGACATTGTCTCTTTTCTCGAAAAGTATGTATCATTTTTTTTTTTCTCTCTTTTCTTCGTACCGAAATAAAATATCGAAAAAATGTATGAGAAAAAAAAAAAAAAAAAAAACGTGAATCGCTGTGTATATCGTATCTTTAGTTTTCACCAGTGAACTCTCTAAGGCGCATTCAGCCTACGCCAACGAGGCAACCCGATCGCAATAGCTTAATCGAATGTTTGTACATATCGAAAGCTTGTAGGCCTATCTTTCGATCCGTTGTTTATACGTACGTAGAACAAGAACTTGTACGAGGCCAACAATGCAGCGAATAACGTTCTTAAGTCCTGCGGACAAGAGAACACACCGTAGGAGATATCTGTCTCGATAAAGAAATGTGATAAATAAATCAAATTATATCGAGTGTTGAATTTGTCACTCGAAGTTTTACTCCTTTTGCATAATTTAACAAAATTCGATTTTATAACGACGGAGCTGTGAAGAAGAAAAAAAAAAAAAAAAAATTACATTCTCGAAATTTCGATTCGGGGATCATCTAGGTATATCGCTGTTTAGGTAATTCACCTTTCTCTTCATGTTAAAAAGTTTTCTTTTATTTTCTCGAGTACTACTACAATTGGGGGCGATGAGAATTTCGCCGAGTTTCAGAACCGCGTGCAGTACGCGGCAGGCTTTTAGGTACTATATAGCTGCTATACATCTGTAAAAAGTTAATTAGGTATAGCGAAGGTAAGTTAGGTTGAATATATATATATATATATATGAGCGTGCCGCATGTTATGTATAACCGAAGCGAATAATAAGAAGCCTTTTTAAAATTTTTTTTTTTCGTACAATTATCCTTCCAACGTTTCATTTCTTATCAACAGGTCTCACGGTGGAATATATGGAGTCTGAAATAGGGTACCTATACGTGTATAAAAAATCGTTAAGTCGATAACGATTGCAAGATATGTTATTCGTCAGACTCGTTTGAAAGATCGAAGAGTTAAGATAAGCCGATAAAGCGATAATCATTTTCGAATAGCGTTAATTTTCTTGCGGCTAATGCCGTGGATGTAACGAGTAGGTATATACCTATAATCCAATTAAAACGAAACGAATGGGTCCTATATCAGAATTAAATTCGCGAAATGTATCCGTCTTATAACCGCAGCTCGTCTTAAAATCCCCCGTAAACTCCACATATATAGGATCCAATACCTACGTAGGACGTAAAATTTAACGAAAATACCGATACTTCATTTAATTCTTATTCGTACGCCCTAACTAACCGCAACGTAGAATTGGCTCTAAATTATAAACGGCTACAAGCGCGACTCGTTCGGATCTTCGTTTATTGTACCGGGTTTCAATTCCCCACGTGACATTAATTCCTATTAAAAATTTTACATTTTAAAGACTTAAGCGCTTCGGTCCATGTCCCAGCTTCTATTCAGGGATTTTAACGACGGGATGAGCGATAGCGGTTCCAGAAAATTTTCTAACCCTGAAGAAGAACCCTAGAAGGATCGTTTAATAGCGTCGCAAAACGCCAATTTGTTCCTTATTTTATTTTTTTTTTTTTCATATTTTTTATACTTTTTTTTTTATTTCATTAGAAAAAGTGGAAACCAACGCGAGTACGTGTGAGTTTGTAAGGCTTAATCGTTGAACCTCTTTGAATCACTGCCAATGAGAGTAGCGCGTGTTCGTAAGAAGGATGGTCGATGTAGGGCCGATATCTTGGTATAAATCGATTGGCGCGATCATCCGTATCTCTAGATCTTATGGGGCATTATTGCGCTGCGCCCGTCTCGTTATCTGCGGTCGAACCGCTCCGAGAACTCCCATCGCCAATTCATTAAGCTGTAATTGAGTTTTCAGCCCCGCTATAAGAGGGAGGGAGATGAAGTATGAGAAAGACGGAGAGGGATGGATGTGTGTATACTAATACATTCCGTGTATATATTATAAATACTTATACGCAGAGAGGTAAGACAGGCACCACGGCTACGGAACCGTGGGCACTGGCTGAATTAAGCACAGACGACGACGACGACGACGACGTGTGACCGATGTCCTCTTCGTGATTAACTAAAGTTTTAACAAGCAGTAGAAGAGCGGAGGTGGCTTCTCTCTTATCCGCATCTTAATTGTTATCTAGATTTATCGTCGACGTAATACTATGCGAATGCGTTCGCGTTCAAGTTCCGAATTTTTTTTTTTTTTTATACGATTTACAATTTTCAAAAACGTTGAAGTTTAGACCAGTTCGAAACTCCGGAAGTCCCGAGTAATCTAAAAATTTGTGTTTCTTTTTTCTTTTTGGGAGATACTAGATTCTGAAAAGTTTCGTACAGTTACGATATAAAATTCTTAAACAAAAATCAAGTTTCATTTAGTTTTGAGGTCCTGTGAAGAGAGCGATGGTTTTAGACATCGAGGATGCATATAGTCGAAGCGTTACCACCTGCCCCGAATAATATGGGTTGCGTGCGTGTATCGGACAGGCAACGTTTCATTAAAGGAGGCAAATGCATCCTCATTCTCATTGCCATTGCCATTTGCATCAATACACCCGCGTACCACCCCGTATATATATATATTTATTCATGTGTGGGTAAGGGTGGGTACCTATACCTATATCACAAGCGCTTGGTTAAATGCATATATAAATATACATACCTATATATATATATATATATACGTGCGTGTGGGCGTCTAATTAATGACGCTGGTTCGTTCGCTCGTTCAGCTTCTCTACTCGAATTGCTCCTGTAGTATAGAGAACCGAGTTTTCTGGTGATAAAAAATTACCATCTCTCCTGCGTTGAGGACGAGATTGTTTCACTTCCTTACGTGTCTGTTTTTTTTTTTTTGGTTTTTTTTTCTTTATTTTATCCCTTTCTAAAAGAAGTAAAAGAAATAAGGAAAAAAGAGGTGGCGAACGGGACAGCCTATAGAATACCCGCGTGTTAAATTCTCTATAGCGATCGGCTAATAATTAATATGAAGTTTAGTTTTTTAAATTCTCTGTCAATATTATATAGGAGGATATTAATACTGCGTGGGTGATACTATTCATTGATGGTTCTCGAAAAAAAAAGGGAATATATGCGGTAATACCCTAATATAACAGATTAATCCCGTGTTTTAACGGATTTTAAAAACTCGTCGAGTCACGTTCATATGCCAGGGTGAAACTTGTAGCTCGCGCAATGCTGACCGAGGAAAAAGTCGAAACCAGTTCGTGAATTTTAATTTAAAATTAAAGCGATACGGCGGGGGAGGTTCCCGGGGTATAGGTAGCCTTTCTGACACACCCCCTTGGAGCCGGCTTTAGTTACGCTTCGAGAGCTAACGTCCGGCTGATTCTTGGCTTCATGCGTGCGCGTAGACGCGTATTGGACATACATACGTATACATACATGCGTGTAAGTCTATATGGTGTGTATACAGGGTGGTCCGTTTAAATTGACTCTAAAAATTCGTGGCGATATTATAAAGAAAGAAATTCAAAAACTACGTCGCTCTAATAAATTTTTGCTTCAGTTTTTTTTTTTTTTCTAATTTTTTTTTCTAATTTTTCCTAAGATTGACACCAGCATTTTATAATAGGTATAAGATTCGTTAAACTGTAGTATAGAATATTTTTCGTTATATTAGTTTGTTTAACCCGTTGGAATATCGTCGTGTATATACCTACCTACCTACCTTATGCATAGAGGTTTTAAATTCCAGGCCATAAATAAGGTAACATATCTATTGTTGGGGGTGCCGAAATTCCTCTACGAATCAAGTACTAAGGTAACCGTACAAATTAACCGCCATAAAAAATAATAAGGTGTTTTAATTATCAACGCCGTTCGTGTGCAGGTAGATTTTTCCCGTAAGCTACTACCCGACCGTCTTCGTAAAGCAGTACTTTTTATGAATATGTGAATTTACTGCTTAATCAAAACTCCGTCAGTATTTCTTAATTAAAACATTATTACCAATAACGTTAAAATTCCACAACGGAATTACTTATATCGTACTTGAAATTTTTTACAACCTACTACTACGCCAAACCCCTTCATTATTTTATTACACTAAAAAGATACCAGAATCTCCTCGCCCTACGTCATGGATCACTGTGACAATTATTATTATCAAAAACTTCATAGTATCAGATATTTACGGATCATTATTTATTTTTTTCATTTTTTTTTTCGTCTTCTATTTCTGCAAATATTCTTCCGCAAATTATTTCTCTCAAACACACAGAAAAGTACATTACAGAAGCTTTGCCACGCCGCCGCGCTGATGAGAGAGCTGAAACCGCTTAACCTGGCCATTCGGAAGCTGGGCATCGATACCATTAAACGGGCAAAACGAGTTAGCGCGTCGCTTTTCTCTCAAAGATTGAAAAAAAGGAGAAAGAAAATTGCACATTCTTGATAAAAGAGTGAAATTTCTTTTTTTTTTTTCTTCAAATAGTTAATATCGCGAATGTGCAGCTCATCGTAAACCAGGGATCTGCTAGCCTCCAGGGGTTGATAAAAGAAATGTTAGAAAAAAATCTTCTAGGAGAATCCATCGAAGTATTTGTATTTCTGGCAGACGTGTTCCGATAGCCAATACGTAGAGTCTAGCCATCAGAAATGGGTATATCTAAATTGTACATAGATATAGAGGTAGAAATAAGAAGAGAGAGAAAAAAGAAAGAAAGAAAGAAAGAAAGAAAAAAAAAATTTCCTCACCTGCGATACCGCGGAGTTTAGATTGAGCCACGAGTTAGAATTGAGGATGCATAAGGAACACCGATTAAATGCATCCGGCGAAGTAATTCGGTCTAAGTAGTTAAATGGCTCATGGCTGCTTCTAATGGTCTACTATCTCTGGATGATGAGCCTTTTGGGTTGATCTAGAGGGATTTTTCCCCGCCTTTTATCTCCTGCCTGTTACCTCTTGGCTGTTAACTGCTTTTCGTTATCATCGCACTGCGCGTTCCATGGGGTTTTTTTTTTTTTTTTTTTTTTATATATATATATATCTATGTGCGGGATAGGTGTGCATGTATACTCCAGGCAGCTGGTGATCACTATGTTCATTCCTCCCACAGGTTACAGATATCAAAGAGCCCGAATGGTGGATGGACCATTTCTGGCCAGTCGAAAGAATAGTAAATACTAGACGCGGTTGGTTTATCTTTGTAGAAGTGATACAGAACTTTATTACCCGTGGGTTCGGACAGCTTGTTTTACTCACCGAAGTAGGAGCGTATGGTGTAAGGTATGAGATACCCATTTTTCGACAAAGTTTAAGTGAAAATCTTTCGATAAGTGATAAATAATGTATTTGGTCTAGTATTCCTACTAATTCAGGGTATCTCGAAAGTTCTCATCAGTGGTGTGAGGTACAGTATTCCTTTTCGTTGACCCTTGAGCTCCTATCCTTACTAAATCATGATCGACTGTTCATTAATGTCTTTATACCTGCAGCACCAGCAGCAGTGGAGAAAAGGATATGTTGAAGGCCTGCCATACACCTGGACGCTATTCGGTTGGCAGTAATTTACCGGATAAGATACGAAGCACCAATCAAAAGATACGGAAGAGAGGTATAAATCGAATCCTCAACTAACCGCGAGATATTACCAGGACTCGGGGATTCTTATTCACTTATTTACAAATCCCTAATTGTCACCTGCCGTCAACGGCAAATATTACCGACGATTTATGTTTCGAATGTAAAAAAATGAAACCGATTTTATTTCCCTTCTTTCGGCGAAGAAGGATGGAATCTAACATCTGGCACGTCGTCATAGATGCAAGCCGAGATCCCCGTTCAGCGATTAACTTAATAGCACGAGCGAGGCTAATGAATAGCGCGGTTTTTGCCAGTGAGTTGCGGTGGTTCTTCGACGGGACCGACTCCTGGAGAACGGATTTTATCGCGGCTGTACGTGAGGCTGGTTATACCACGGGTGGATGTGCCGTATCCCATTGCTGCCTGCCAGTGAGTCGATAAAATAGGCGCAACTGACGACGGATCATTACCACCAACGACGTGCCAAGCAAAAACGTGGTAAAACGCGATTGAGAAATAGTTTGTTCCGTTGCGGCTCGCGGAGAGGATAGTAGATATAACTCAATTCACTGACCGGTAATCGGAGATCACCGTGATCGCCAATCGGCAATACATTGCAGATTGGTTCAGCCGCGGCGAAACCTCGCGTTTCCGGGTTCGGGTTTAAAGAGAAGTTGATCATCATTAAAGGGGCAGGAGGAATCGGCTCAAAAATTTATATATAACTATATGGTTAAAGATTTTGTTCAATGAATCTAGAGTAATGATTCGAACGTCTGATCCTGAGCGAGGTATAATTTATCTTTGCGAAGATGAGACCCGATTGTAACTAAACATGACGCGGATTAATCATACTTAATAGGAATGAAATTTCTGTCTTCGATTATATCGGTTCTGATTACTTGAGCTGCACACGGTGGGAGAACATACCAGGTAGCCCCAAGACGTATACGTACATACGTATACCTAACTACAGCTACGGGTGGCCGGGGCTAAGCGACGACGGCGTACGTCCTAGAGGAGGAACGCGTTAATGGCTGGAATACGCGAGCAAAAACGGCAATTAGAGGCTCAGAGCAATTAAACGATACACGCTCCTTGCGGCGCGCTTTAACCGAGGTGAAGACGCAAACATGGCGAGACCGCATGCCCTGCTGCAGATGCGATGGCTCAACGTTCTGTCTTTCAACTCCTCCAGGAATTCCCGGTTACCTTATTACATATGACTAAAAAAATATGGATAACATGAGGTGAGTCAAAGTTGAGACGTTCTGCGCTCACCAAGAGGAAGCAACTACCTATAAACGTATTATTCTTTTTACTCAACCCGAAGATCATTTCATGAAGAAAAGTCCGCGCTTCAACGAGCGCAGAGAACTATAATAGCCAATTCGGAATACATCTGGTCGTATATCAAGGGGTTAAGGATGAGCTGATTTACCTGTAGAATAGCGCAAGGTACGTGAGTCGGAGGTCATAAGACCCTTGGAAAGGCGCTAGGAGATCAAGAAAGGCGTAGTTAGATATATTGAGAAAATTGGCACATCGCGTAAGTTTCAATCAACATTTTTTCACCACCGTAAGCGATACCCGTCAATTTTTTAACGAAAATAATCACACCAGAGTCGTTTCGTTATTTCGAAAACGTATCGCGCTGTTTGAGAGAAAAAAAAAAAGAAGAAAAAGAAAAAAAAAAAAAACGAAATCCTGGATCACACTGCAGTTTGCTGCAGATCCGAAACGACACACTGCAGTTCACTCCTCGACCTTGCCTCGAACGGTGTTGCACTACTCTTAACGGCTGTAAACAAATAATTATGATGAATGAGACGAGGGGCTCTGGGCGTAAATCATTCGGCGAGTTCCTTCGGGTACTTCTAGAGATACACGCTGCCATACGCCGCGGAGGAAAGGTTACACATGTACGCCTATAGATATAAACGAAGAGCTTGGTTTTCCGTTATTACCTACGTTTGTGAAAAATCTCCCGTTCTGTTTCTTCCTGTCTTTTTTTTTTATCGGTTTTTTGTTTTATTACTATTGTATTTTTTTTTTTTTGTGTCTCTTAGAGGAAAATAAGCAATATGAGTACTTCGTGCTCGTCGAGTTCGATGGCACACGCGACCACCTGGCCTCAGTCTCGTCAAACCTGCCTGATTCAACGATGCAACGATATGTCTGCAGGACACGAATCGTTCTTCTTAGAGCGTTTCCAAGCGTTTTACTTTGCGCAATTCTTCAACGATTGAACGCCGACGACCAGTGTCTGACGGATGGCGTCCATCATTCAAATTTATTGGCGATGGTCATTGCTGATTGTCCCTAGCGGTACCAAGTGCTGCTGGAGCTGGAACCAATCATTCCGTAAAGGACGAGATATTCTACTGACGTAATTTAAGCGGGTCCACTTTATCCTACGATCGACATACTATAGGTATCAGCCCACAAGAGAAGTCATATTTCGCGAATTCAATTTCGCGACATTATCTACAGCATGTTTCTAATCAACCCGGAAGAATCTTTCTGATTAATATAATACCGCGGCAAGGTAGATATACAGGATATCGTTCGAATTTCAAACCAGAGATGTTTTCTCTCTTCATTTCTAATTGGGATTTGGTCCAAAGATCACGTTAAGTGCTCCAGAATTTCCGGGGTCTTCTCTACCTTGTGTTATTCAGTAAGTCCTCCAATAAGGAGTTTAATTCTCTGATTTTGTTGTGATTCGATAAAGCCTCTTCCTTCTTCATTATCCTAGCGTATTATTAATCTTCAGATTTAAGATATTTTATTGAGAGAAGATTGATAGTCGGTTTATGATTTCAGGTGTGTTTTATTGTCCGTAGAAAAGAACTAGGAACTGTTTAGGCTGAATGAATGTGTTCTTCTACTTCTTCTTCTTCTTATTATTTTTTTTTTTTTTTTTTGTTTTTTTTTTTTTGTTTTTTACCTTCTTCAAATTTTCAACCGAATGAATAATGGATTCTGACTATAGAAGAATATAAGAAAGTGCATAAGAATGAGGCAATATCTCATTTTAAACGAAAAGGACAAAGCCTGGGGCTAATAAAGTATACGATAATTAAATTCAGAGGGACTCTTTTTCTTATTTTTTTATCTTCGTTTCCTTATTTTACTTTCTTTGCTTTCTACGATCACACACCGCAATACTATAAATTCTTACTCTCTAGTTTTAGTCTTGTCTCCACAGCTATCCAAACTTTTATACGATTAAGGTGGCCAGGGGTAATTATCTCGGTTGTTCAATACCTCGGACCTATCGACATTCCGTAACGAATTATAGTCCTTGATTCTCCACCTATAGAACCACCTGTACACGTACACGTATACACGTCAATTCATCTTTCAGGCTTCATTCACACCGAAACTAAAATAAATGTGAAGAAAAAAATGAAAGGAAAAAAAAAAAAAAAAAAAAAAAAAGAAATAATTCTCATCGCGTGAACGGCCGCGTCTCTTTTGGCCCAGGAGCTACCCGCGACCCGATCACCGTTCAGGTTAACGGTTCTCAGTTGACCTCGAAATGTGACCCGAGCGAAAGCCTAAATTCGGGACCGTCCGTGCAGCCCGACGAAATTGAGGAAAGGTCGAGATTCCACGATCAGAAGTGCTTAGCTCAGCTTAGCTTAGCTTAGCTTAACTTAAACTTCAACTTAGCTAGACGCGGCTTGTCAAACACTTTGCTCAAAATTATACCCAAATAAAAGCGTTAACCGTCCAGGTTAAACCGGGGTCGTCACGCCGCTCATACTAGCCGTATGTAACTAGTAAAAAAAGAACAATCACCTCCTAATCTCACGGAGTTTTAACACTCGCTTATATACTAAATCTATTCATTTATCCATTTAATCTACTGACGATGAGAAATATATACGCTTAGCTATTATTATATACGTATACATATAGTAGATTGGTATATATATACATGTAATACTCAGAGTTGAGAATCCCTTGCATTCTAGCTAGCCTGCAATTTACTCTGCAAAGGAGCGGTTTCACCGTCTAGTAATTCACCAAGTGCTTTTCTTAAACGGGACTTCATCGCAGCCTGCGCAATATACACCAAGGGACCTTCTAACAGGACCGAATTTCGTGACGGGTGCTTCGGGTTGGAAAGAAAAAAAAAAAAAAAAAAAAAAAAGAGTACAAAATTAAATAGTCGAGTTTTATCGTGGGAAGCTGAGCCACGATTATGAGCCCGGAAGCTGTCATTTCAAGATTTTCCCCAATTTTTATCGACAAAAATTATTTTCGTTTCCCAAGACTTGAAGGGTACATAAGGAAGTTGATAATAAATGTAATAAGAAATGATGATTTTTTATTTTACTTTTAATTCTACAGAAATTATCGCAAGATTTAGGGGAAAAGAGTTATCGTTGATTCAATTAGAAACTTGTAGGAATGATTCTATGGAGGAATTGCATCGCTGTAGCATTTGGTGTTAAGACGGTATAGGAAGCTTTGATTATCAAATAACATCGAATTACAAAGTCATTTTAAACGCGACGGGGTGGCGGTGATTCCATGGTAAAATAAAATACGACTCGGTTATGGTATAGCGGTGTATATACACGTGGTACCTCAGCCTACCAAGGAAGGTATATATACCCACATACGATATACTTAACACTAGCTATATATGCCTAAGAAAAATGAAGGAAGCCATCAATTTGTGCCACATCGTAACTCGCCTTCCACCAACAACAAAGTCGAACACTTTCTCGAGTAAAAAATAAATTAGCGCTCGGACCCCCGTAGAGATGTGACTTGGTTGTCGAGATCTTATACGTCCCTCTTATTTTTCCCCGTTAAAATTCACGCCGACCTCTAAGCCCGTGTTAATTCAGGCTCATTAATAATCCGTCAGCTCTTCGTTCACGAGAGATTTCGCGATCTTTTAATCTAATGGGATTTTAAGTTTTCGTTTATCACCTCATTGCGTATCTTTATTATTATATATTATATGCGTGCTATTATCAGCTTCTTCAGATTTTCATCTAGGCGAAACTTTATCATAGAAGAATAAAATTAGTCAAGGAGAAGAGCTGCGAAATTTGAATACGAAGAACTATATACGGACTTCGTATAATAAAAGCGCGAAATTTATAAACCCGAATAAAAGAAAAAAAAAAGAAAACAATTCACCGACCCTTTTGAGGCCCAAAAGAAGGCCTCAAATTTTCCGGTCAGCATTTATACCTCGACTTTATACCCAGTGACGTAGCTCAGCTATTCCGTCGACCCCCTGCCGAGTCGTATGCCTATTACCTTGCGAGTGGGTCCAATTGACCGAACGCGTTTCGAGCGTGTGAACGCGTTGACCACTGACCACTGGCTCCACTTCTTTCGTTATCTTCACTTCGAAATGGAAAACAAAATTAGGAGATTAGAGATTTGGGTAAATATATATATATATATATATATAATATATCGAACAACTGATCTGAGAATACGATTGAGCGAACAAATCCCTATACGATTCTTACCTACTCCTTCAAAAGGCATAAATTCGTTAACTCCGAGCACCGAACTATTTCTTAATAATTCTGAGGTGCCAGCTAAGATGCGAATGGAAGCTTCCGCGTTTTATATAGTGTCGGTTGTAATTCTGAGCTTGAGTGTTAACGAAACGGTAACTCAAAGTTCTAATAATTATTGAGAGATAATATAGTATTTTGTTTTAATTGCTGAACGTCTATAGAGAGCGATTATGGCTAGCCTAAGACAAACCATACGTCTTAGGATAGCTCGAGTCGCAGTACGTTTTTAGTATACTAAATATCGAGTCTCGGTTCCAAATAACCCGCGAGTTTCGTATCTCGGCGCAATACAACAGTGCAACACGTAGGGAATCGGTCCATAAATATCGCGGGACCCCGTAGCGCGCGGTCAATAGCCAAGACAAAAATATGAACCTGCCCGCGTTGGCTCGGCCTTCTTCACCGCAGCTCGAAAAGAATTACGAGCGATGATAAAATAAATGGGAAATAAAAATATCGGGTAAATACATATCGAGATAACGCGCGATAACAAATCCTTTACACATCGATGTAAAACATTTCAATTTGTCCCAGGGGTCTATAACTGTCTGTGATATCAAACCTATATAACCGCGTGGGATGCGGTAACGCGTTTTCGTATACCTAAAAGCTACACTAGCTGTGACACGAAGACGCGAACCGAGGCTCAGCGGATGAAAATTCGATGCCAAAGACCCGCGTGTATATCGTCGGGTGAATTTCAAAGGGTTCTTAATGTCCTGGGAATCGTGTATTCCTACCATCGGGGTATTTGTAAGCACGAAATCTTACGACTACGCGGTGAGATTCCACGAATTCCGGAAAGGCTTCCAATATGTCGGCGGGTGTCTTCCTTCAATGGACTTCAGAGACTCCTACATCTCCTCCTCCACTATGCTCTAACTTGGATAATTTATTCCATGTTTTTTTTTATTTTCTACAAGAATTTTAAGGGATGTCGATTCGAAGGACGTCGAAGAACATGAGCTTCCGATTGTTTAAACCTTCGCCAGCGATATGATGTTCTGTTCCATTTAAACGAAGAAGAAAAAAAAAAAAAAAAAGCGGAAAATCAATGAATGCTAATTAAAACAGAAATCCAAAGCTTCGCAGGAAAAAGGAATGGGAGAATCAAGTGCATAGATCTTTAACGTAAGGTAAATACTTCCATATAGTATATGTATACACGGGACATTATGCTGCCGGTTAAAGCATACCGGGTGTTCTCCCGATGTCTGGTAGGTGGACGTGCATGGTGCATTATGCATCGCGAGGCGCAACATGCTAATCCACCAAGCCGAAGCAGACCACGCGGCGGTAGTCGGCGCAACAAATTGCTGCGGATGGGATTGTCATCTGATTTACTGCCTCGAGTTACCGGCAAGTCCGGGGGCGCAACAAGTAAGTCTCTTTAGCGATTCCTCGAGCTTGCAGTTATACCGGCGTACCTAAGCTACGTAGACAACCCATAAAGTGGCGAAGAACTAGGTGTAGCAAATTTATTTCTTTTTTTTTCTTTCTTCCTTCCATTTTCCGAAAAAGGAAAATTGCTGCAACAATTTTTTCAATTTTTTGTTCCTTTCATGTTCATCGAAGTAAAGAAATTGCATTAAAAAATAATAGAGAAAAACAGAGAGAGAGAGAGAGAGAGAGAGAGAGAGAGGAGAGAAATTTAGGGATCAATTATTTCTGTGCAAGGATCATTATATGACATTTGGCAGATAAAAATGATCGCGTTATAAAATCGCGAGGGTCGAGAAAAATGTTAGACCGGAAGTCTCGGATTGTGTTAAACGGTGAAAAACGTCGAGTCGAAAGTTGTCCGATTGGTCAAATCGACGGGTTGAAATATACGACTAAGGATGCTTGGGTCCCGTTGCTGCACATCCTGCCTACCTTTCGCGTCGTCTCGTATATGTAGTATCTACCTCTTGGCTAACTCTCACCTCTCTACTCGAAGAGAAGAGCGTGTAGAATATAGTTAGGTATACCTTATACCAACGTGCCGGTGCCCTCGGGCAGGATAATTAATCCTGAAAGACGGTGAATTTCTTTTTTTTTTTTTTTCCTTATTTTCTCTCGTTTTTTTTCTTCTTTTTTCTGCTCACCTACACCCGCACGTAACTATAAAAAAAAAAAAAACAAAAAAAAAAAAAAAAACTAACAACCCAATACTCACTTCTGAATCCCAGCTAGAGCCGGCAATTAATTCCTAAACTCTGCCACCTGTGGCAATTTTTTTTTCCTTTCGCTTATTTAATCTTCTTACTATATATATGTATTATTTATTTTTTTTTTTCTGGTAGTTATATTCATCTATCGTTGAAATACGGCGTGAAATCGATCAGACACATGTCTATTAAAATCCTTTCATGAATCATACACGTGTATGAGGTCATAGTTATGCTTCATTGATAAGATGTTCGTGTTCGTGCGTAGATAGGTATATATATATATGTGTTTTTCTAGATTTTCGTTTATTTATTTCATTTCATTAATCTGGCCGCGTGTGAGGGTCAAGGATTAGTTTGGGTTACGGGAAAAAAGGATACGTTCCCACGTACGAGGACGCTCTTATACCATATATATCCGCTGATAGGACGAAAAGACCGGGACAAAACTAAGTCCTTCGATATCTTTACGCAGGTGAATATATCTATAGCCTGACCACTATACTATATAAAAGAGCTATTATATCGACGTATGCAAATTACGATGATATTAACCGATTCCATAGGCTGCTGGTTTTCGCTTGCCTCACGCAGTCCGTTGGTTCAATGACCTTTTTCGGTCCCAACTATGAAAAAATGAAAAAAAAAAAAAAAATCAATAAATAAATAAAAAAATTAAAAAAAAAAACTAACGACACTAGAACGTTTCTATCCTAGACTAAACACACATACAATTTCAAGCTATTGATTTTTTTTTTTTCAATTTTTACAATTTTTTTTTCCGATCCGTTTAAATTTTTCTGCCAACTGATATGTCTTCAATATGCCGATTAGAAATTTGAGAAATTTACAAATTTAACGAAAGTAAAAACTAGTCGGATATTCATAAATCCTGAATATGTCAAACGGGACATCGCGAAGAGCTGATCTCGTGCTTTTACCGCTTTAGCAAGATAAACTGTACTACCGGATTGTATACGGATATTTGTGTGAGTATTTGTGTACGTCGATGCAGTATATTATATTCTTATATAAACAACGCAGAGACGGTTATCTCCAAACTTGTTGGATCTAATAAAACTGTGATAAACAAATTTACCGTTCGACTCACAATGGTAGAAAGTAATAGCACCGACTAGTATTCCCGACTGTAAAAAAACGAATTTATTTATTGTTTTATTCTCAGTTTATTTATTGTTTCTTCAATATACCCACCTAACTGTATACCTAATAGGCGTACATTTTTACAGCGGATTATATACACGCCTCGGATATATCATTTACCTTGAGGTAACTTATGGTATATATAACTGACGTATATTTTTTCAACATATATATATTATGTGTATCGCTTGATCGTGTCCTATTCAGGAATTGTAAGAATAGAATTAGTTAAAAAAAGAAAAAAAATAGTGCGGATCAGGTGAAGTGAAGGTGGAATACGGCGATAACACTCTCCAAGGTCGATAGACGGCTGTATACTTATATGACGGGCCGAGGATCGGGTAGATATGACGCGGCTGTGGGCCAGTGACTCGCCCTGCGGGCCCAAGAGCCAAGAGCCGAGAGTCCGAGAGTCCGAGAGCCCGAGAGCCGGGAGCAATAATTCCCACGCCCGCGAGGATCACCCACCTCCTCCTGCATGGGTCCCTGCCTCCCTGGGACCCCTCTCACCACCAGGCCCACGGATCAGGCCCCCAAGGCTCGAAAGATGCTGCGTGTCTTCTTTGGCAGACGCGATAAATTAGCCGGTAGAGTTTTTAACGCCGTGCGCGAACTTCCGCGTGTTGACGTTCATGTTAGCGGATAGTTCGTCAGTCCTTCATTCACTAATTTGCCAATTCATACTATGACAATTGATTTGGAAGAATAACTATATGGGAAGGGAGGAAATTCGAAAGACGAAGATCTGGCGTTCTTTTTTTTCTTCACCATAATATCGTATCCATGATGCTTTCTGAAAAACATTGTAAAGTACAAATGTTTTTGGATAAGATTGAAGGCAGCCGTATCCGCGGCTCGACCTCGCGGCTTATGGGGCCCCCCTGAGGCCCACCTGATGCCTTTAGCTAAGGCCTCTGCAGTGGGGCCCCAGGGGTCTTTGGGCGGCAGGTGCTTTCCCCACTCCCGCACAACCGCGGTGCCGAGCAGTCGAGAATAACCGGAGACTCGTTTGATTACTACCGCTCACGATTTCGAATACAGATAATTATCATTACATAACCACTTTGCTGTGGGTGCTGGACTGCGCCTGGGCTGAACAGCCTGCCTACCAACCTGCCAGCTTTTCGTTTTTTGCTTTTTACTTTTCTTACTTATTTCTCATCCATATACCTATATATACACATATATGTTCGTCTTCGACGTCGTTCTTCTGCTTCTTCTTCTTCTTGTCGATGTTCATTTTGGGAGGGCTGTTCACTTTCCTGGGAACTTGGCACAGTTCCTATATTATGCTTATGAGATACAAAGTTCAAATGCCTTGTTCGACGTTTCGATGAAAAGCCTCGTCGATTTCAAAAGCTCGAATATTAATCGCCAAATATTCTGGATCTTGAAAATTTTGCGAAATATTATATTTTATCGAATTATGATATCCTCGTTATCGAATGTAATAACTTTTGTATTTATTATGCAGCGGCAAAATGACGGGTGTCAAAAATTCCTTAACTTTGATGACGGTAGCAAGAAAGAGCCGGTGCCCGAGGGTATAGTTTAGTTTGTATCTTTCATAGCAACATTTATGAGTCAATTTATGCTTGTGGACCCGGGGCTATCCTGCGTCAAAAAATCGTCGAGGTGATAATATTCCATTGGCAGTATGCGGTAATAATACTTTATTGCCTTTAATTTTACTCGATATAAAATCCTGACTCACCGACGTGCTCCGTATTTCGGCGTGGCCATACCGCTCTTGCTTAACATGCATAATTATAACCGTTTCTAAACCAAGAAATAACGAAAAGGATTAAAAAAAAAAAAAAAAGAAAAAAAGAAACGTGCCAATTTTTCCTGCCCAATCCTAAATAGGCACCATGAGCACCGTTTACGATGAATTATCTCATCACTGACCGAAATATAATCGACGAATGAAGGTCACTTCCGGGAGAATCATTTTTTTTTTTTTTTTTCTATATCTTCTGTCTCTCCACCGGGACTAGCAATCATCCTGAAATCAAGCGAAACAGTAACGAATTATTTTTCAAACCAATTCCTATCTCGCAAAGCTGACCTCTGACACGAGGCAAACTATCGCTTAATAAGCGGTACTCGATAATCAACCGACCAGTTTCATCCATAGATTTTATACGATCGTTCTGTTCTTGAACTTTAAAATAACCCGAAACATCGTTGTGCCTGTATATAAAATTTAAAACCAGAAATATTTCGCTGCTGGATTACTTCGGTTTAAAAATGAATCGATGGATTATTCCCATCGGGTGAAATGTATAAGCTGAAATTTTGACTGAAATTACAAGTCATATATATAACTTACTACCTTCCTTTGAGAGTACCTGATGGTTTCAGGGCTACCGGATGTAGGTGGTATTATCCTGCTACCATCAACGTATGTTCATTCCGTTGTAGGTATATATGTGTGTGTTTCTTTTATACTTATTTTTGAACATAATAGGTAAAAGAGGTGCGGTTGTATACTACAGTATATATACCTTATACTCACGCGAGATACGACTCCGGAGTACTTCAAAGGGCGAGAGATATACAAGGAGTTGAAATTTCACTTGCATGGGTTATTGAAGATAGGTTAAAGGTGAAATTCGAAATTGAAACAGGTCCGATTCAGGTAAGATGACTTTTATCCGTATATTGTCGCGACGATGGAATATATGCAATTCTATGCAATGCAATTCGCATCGGGTATGTACCGAGATACACGCGTGCCTATCTTCGGCAAGTTCTGCGGAGGTTGCGGCAGATGCTGGGAACAAGGTCGTAAATTTATCAGTCGGCCATCATCCCTCTTAAACGGCGGATAATACGGTACGAGCATCACGAACGCATGAACGCATGAACGCACCAACGCACCGATGCACAAGTACCGCAAAAGAAGGTGTACGCGAAGTTACGGAGGCACACGCGTGCAGTGGTTACACTGGCGAATTATACGTCACGAGATGTACTTCTTCTTCTTCTTCCTCTTCTTCTTCTTCTTCTTCTTCGCGTAGAGGCAAAATTATGGTCACTTTTACTCCATGGATGCTGGCTAGCTGCAGTTTCACAACGAAACCTTATATGCTAAAACAGTACTCATTCCCTCGAACGTGTACACTTCTGGTCTTTATTCATATACGCAATGAAACTCAGAGATCTGTAGTATAGCCACACTCGATACAACAACCATAAATTTCGCAAAGTCAGATATATTTCCACATCCTTCATGATCGCCTATAGGACTTTCATGCCAGAGTTAAAGTTGACTTCGAGTAATAGCAAATATACCTTAAATACGTTCATTGTAATACACAGATATTTTTAAGGACATGTAAATCTTGAAATTTTTTGTTCATTTCACGAAATGTGCATGGGATGTGCTTTTCCTCCCTTATATTTGTACGTTTTATGATCTTCTTCGGTTTAACGTGTATAGTAATAAGAATAATGTAAGGTGAAAAGGAGGCGTAATCTTAGCGGCACTTTAAGAACTCCTCCCTCGTGTAATACACGTTATTTTAAAGGGCTCGAGTGTGTAAGAATCGTTAGAAACTTGGAAGGCAATTACAGGTTAGTACGCCCACCGTTTCATTCAACCGAACCAAACGCTTATGAATGAAACGATATAATAGCCTGAGAACGAAAACCTGACTACTTACCGTTCTCTGTTCCACATAATATATATATACACCTATATGCGGTCCGAACGAGTATCCAAACCGTTTTTCCTTTTCATTTTTTTGATCATTCATTTTATTATTATTATTATTATTATTTTTTTTTTCATACCGATAAGCGTTCCTTTCATTGTGTCGAATGAATGCCTCCTTTTTACCTCAGGTGGTGTATTACAGACTGTTAATGATATACGTCTTATTGCCTCAATATACGATCCCTTTCAGTGAAATTGATGATTGAGGAAGAATGATAAACGGCAGATATTCTCTCGCAATTTTGTTGCATAACTTTTAGGATCGTTTTATCACGTGGTGATAATTATTATTGAAATTTGTAGCTCTGAAATTTTGCCCGTTTAATATCCCTTGCGATGTGTAATCACGGGATACTGACACAGGGAATTGGATATGCTGAGCAGATCTAGGGTCAAACTTTACTAGGGAAGAGTCAGGCGAATAGACAAACGACTTTGGAGTTAATTCATGATATTATAGTCGATAGAGACATTTTAGCATACAAGACAATAGCCAGACACGATTGCCATTGATGGCCTCGCTAATCAAATACGAGTTGAAAATTTATGAGGTGGTTTAATGACGTGTCATTGATGGGTTTGCAAACCGTGTCTATACCTACGCGATGAATTAAACTCAAGTCCTTCGTCCGTTTATCCATCTCGCAGATGTTTTTTCTATTATTATTACAAACGATAGGTATAGGCTGTGTCAACATTCGTACGTAGGTATGTACGCATGTCTCCGTCGTATCATTCGTATCACGGAATATAGAAAATTTCTTCGTACGATTACGAAGTGAATGCAAAAAGCACTACCTGTGCTGACCAATCGGAGAATGTTAACGGACTGTCTTTAAAAAAAAAAATGGCCGATAATTTTGCAACGCGTTCTTCGACGAGAGGTGAAAGTTATATTATTCCTTCCAATGATGCCAGTATAGGTACAAAGATTCACGTTTATATATGTATAAGTATATTATATACGCGAATGATTCGGCAAAAATTACTTTTTAATTAATCCCCCACAAGACTACGTGACGTGTGGATATATGAAATGCTCGTTGATCAAGTTTTCGCATTCTCAAAAGTATGAAAGAACAGTTTTTCATTTTTTTATTTTTTTTTTATTTTTTCATAAAACTGGAGCATCATCGACTGTGTGTAACGATATGTGGGTACGATTCTTCACAAAGATTTACTGTTTCCGATGATTTGTAAATAAAAAAGAAAAAACATGAAAAATTTACCCAGGTACTTTCATATACCTATTTAGGTATGAATAAAGGAGTTATAATTTCCGTTCAATTCCGCGTGCTATATAGGTTTAATAATGAAAATAATTTGCAACATCTTATGTATGAAATAAACCGAGCAATTTCTTTACGCAGACAATACGACGGGGTATGCAGTATTTCGCGAATCACCCGAGGCGTATCATCTCAGAACCACACACGCCGCTCGTTATAAAACCAGGCTAAGCGAGCTCGAATAAAATATCCCGTTGTTCACGTCGAAGTAGTTTAGCGTGCTGCCTATAACCGACTTCCGGTCATCTTCACGGTTCGTTATTCTTCTCGTTAAAATCTTCGAAATAAAGAAAAAAAAAAAAAAAAAAAAAATCAAAATAAGAAAAAGAGAAACAACTTATTCTTTTCGGGGATAGATATAATATATATATCAGAAAGTAAATTCAATCTACGTAAAAATGTTCATATCGACTGTTTATCCATTCGTACGTACGTACATATATATATATACGTACGTTAATAATATGAGCTCGTGGTCGTAGATCAGTACAACAAATGGTACAGCAGATCAATTTACAGATGATCCACATAGGTAATAAACTGTTAGTAATATCATAACGAGTCGCGGTCTGGAATATTAAAATATGAGTAGATAATCTTGATACACCGAGGCCAGGGTTGAATGCGTTGGTTGTTAGGTAGTACCTATACCTTATACCTTAGAGTAATCCGGTTGCCGTACGGTAGCAAACGGCACAACTATACGTCGGGCAATAATATAAATGTTGATTAATTAACCGTTTGATACATTGGCTTTAGCCCCGGAGCGTATACTTAGGTGCAGTTTAATGAAACCTATAGGTACGCGTACGGATTTAATGAAGGAAATGTCTCTACGTAGGTACATATAGCATATATACGTATACCCACGCTGCACTGCTGCTGCATCAGCAATACGTAACATATATATAAATATTCCAGACGCTGCAGGAATCGAATGCATCTTCCAAGACAAACTGGCTGTTAATTGGTTATATAGTTCAGATGCAGGTTTTGTTTTTTCTTCTTTCTTTTTCGACCTGCACTCAGTTTGAAATTTGCTTTTTAATTCCTGAATCAGCTTGGTGAATAACCTGCCTTAATCCGATCTGAGAAAGCAGTATTATAGGTAGTCTACTATCCGAACGGAATTGATAGATTTACGTAAAAACGATTTCGAGTCGAAACTTAATATCAGTAAATAAAGAAGAAGAACTCGATTAGTAAAATTAGACGGTTGTCATTTGCATATAGATATTAGCCAACTTTTATGCTGTGTTTCTATAAGATTATGTTTGTATTTAGTAGACGTACTATGCGGTCGTTCAATAAATATTCATTATTTATCACCACGCTAGTTCGTCGATCGAAACTCTTCTAATTGATGGCAGACATATTCGAGGTAGGAATTAAGAAATTTTCCCAACGTAAATAAGAAGGAAGGACTCTATTCCTATATACAGAACCGCGCAAGATGATACGGGGAACTGGTTTTATCCAACGTTAAGATAGTTTTGAGGAAATCGAACGCTTAGCTACTTTAACAGAGCTGACCATTACCCACTCATATATATACATACATATATACCTATATACCCATATATGTATCGGCGTATAAAGTTGGACCGCCCTGATGTTAATTTGAAAAAGTGTTTCTCGCTTATACTATTTTGGATACTGTATACTGTGCATCCTAGTATATGGTATATATAGGTATATATGTGTGTACCCCTTCCTCTCAATACTTTCGAACACCTGTCTTTAAACGAGAATCAAGAGGCCCGTCTTTGATGATTACGCGACTCCCATCGTAATCAAAAAGTCTATGGGACCAATGCATATGGAGAGAGAGAATCCGTTCTAACAGATTAACTTCTTGAACGATTCACCCACCATAGCTAACCCGCGCGTGAGCCTTTGACTAAAAGTTAATCGATTATACTGGGTGTTTAAAAAGCCCGGTATTATAGTGACGGTTTAATCTTTGAGGAGTATTCTGTATATAGTCATAGTTAACTCCAAAGGGTATATATATAAAACTGTTAAGACTGGTTAATATGCCGAGGGACATTCGAGTGTTTCACATTAGGGCGTGAAGACGCAATCGTCAGCTTAAATAGAGTGGTTCGAAAATACTAGATTCAGGTATTTTCAGACGAGTTTCTATAGAACACCATAGTCTTCGACCATATAGTGTCTTAGTATATTCTCATTTATTACTCCAAAACCTCAAGCCATATAACAAAATCTACTATATAACTACACGTGGGGTTCGATCCGATCCCTGTATACCTACCTAATTCCGTAAATGTATCTATATCTATGTATGTATGTGGCATACATATACGTACATAGGTGCCTATACAGCGGAGCTTTTAATTTGAAAATCTTAATTAACAGGAGAGGGCTGCGTAAAAATGATCCTCTCATAAAATTGACGTGACATCCGAGGTAGTTACGTATAATTACAAAAGCCGTAACAAAACGACGTGCAACCGTGCAGCGCGGGGACGCAGCCCACAAACCTTGCTGTGGCTTTGCCTTTGCTTTTGCTTTTGCCTTTGCCTTTAGCTTTGGCTGTGGTTGTGGCTTGCTGCTTGCTGCTACGACTACGACTAAGAAAAGGACGAGAAGGGGAATAAATTGAATATTCATAACTACAAATATAATTAGCGTTTCTCGGTGAGCCTTGACAACGAGCCCGAGTCCCGAGTCTCGAGCCCCCTAGCTGACTCTCGGAGCGCAGCGTAAGAGTTTGGATTAGGATGCGCTCAGCGGGGGTGCGTCTTGTTAACACAACCAACGGATGCTGGAAATCCACCAACAAGATTCTCTCCGCACAATCAGATCTCGTTACGAGGTTAACTCTTAGAGATTACCTAGTACTGGAGGTAGCCGCATATTCTAGATCGTGAAATTGGACTTTTTCAAAGACATTTATCTTCTGGCTTTTTGTTTTTTGTTTTTCGTTTTTCGTTTTTTTTTTTTTCTTCTTCTACTCCTCATTTTTCTGCCAGTTGAATATAATTAGTCTAGTATTTCTTAATATACCACTTGAAATAACAGAGATAGAGTATACTAAACTGACCTCTGCCATTAAAACACTCTGTGTATATAATTATATACATATATACCTATACATACCTTGGCTACGTCTACCTTTACGTACACGCAACCTGGAGAAGAAGTTAGTAGAGTCTAAAAGGCGAAGCGTGTCTTACCGAGAAAAAGCAGAGAAAAACTAGAAAAACAACGGACACCAATTCTGGCCGATAGTAGGTATACCTATACGTACGAGAAGAGCTGAGATACGACGCACGCGTTTAGATTTCAAACTGAGTAGATTTACGGATAGAATTCCACCCAATACGTCTGGTACTTCACTATGAATGAATCGATTTCATTTTTTTTTCCTTCCTTCCTTTCTATACAACGCGACTTGTTTTTTTTTTTTTCTTTTTTTTTTTTTTTTTTAACGAAAGAAAAAAGGAACTTGGAATAATGCGAATGTAACTGCTAGTTGAGAAACAATTTTCTAACCGTATGAGTAGAGGAAGAGCCGCGCGTGATATAGAAGGAAGGATATCATGGTTGACGTGACCGAAGTCGTCGAGAGTGCAGGTGATGGTGGCAGGTAGTTCAGCTTTCGCAACGTAGACTCTGCATTAAACATAGAGCTAATCCCTAGCAGGAACGTGTTAGGTAAAAACTAGTCCCATTTTCTACACGAACAGCCGATCTGACGCCCGACTATGGCATTGGCCATCGATAGTCGTGCGCTCACTTTATAAACGGAACAAATCCTATAAATCGCTATCAGCCTCTTAGAGAGTGCGTAAGGATCACGGCCGAGCTCTGACGACGTGTTAATAGAGTTGAAATTTATATGCGTGATACCTATAATTCACGATTTTCTGATAATTTTTCAAGATTTTCTTCTCCACTAAGTAAATCTCGTATCGAAAATATTCCCGATTTATCTGGCCTAACTAAATTTCATTTTCTTACCAAAATACGTGATCTTTGACTAAATTAGTCATTCGTCGAGTTCACGACCCGCTTAAGGCAGGGTCTTTCAGATTCCGAGCCCTGTTGAGCCGCGGAGACATTCCAGGGTAGCTTCCGAGGTGGATTCGGAATAAAAAAGGCCCTTCATCGACGGGAAGATGCTTACCCGAAGGGGCCAAGTGGTGGAACTTGGAAGGCAAAAGGCAAAAGGCAAGAGTAAGGGGGCACATATACTGCGTATACGGGGGTCTCGCATGGACCCGTACGGGCCCATACTCGTTGGCCCAGTACTTGTACCCCCGCGATACGCGTCTCGCATCGATATCATTTCATTAACTTTTTCCCTCTCGCGTTGTTGGCATAGTCGTCTCTCCGTGGCTGTCAACCTTCCCCTTGCAATACTTACTTCGAACCAATATAAGGAGTCGGCCCTCGTATGCCGTAAAAGCTTAAACACTTTGTGTTTTTACTGCTTTGCTTTAAACCCACAAATATTTCAGCTCGTTCGCACAATAATTGTGGGAAATACGTTCAACGCGATAAATTCGTCGATTTTTCACGAAGTCACAGCACTTTGTGAATTCCGACTAATTTTGAAATTTCAATTCAAGTATAACGAAACAGTCCATCCTTTCCCCTCGAGGATGTGGTCCATCTTATAGGAACGACCTGAAAGTTTCACGATCGGATAATTAGTTTGAAAAGCTTTTTAATTGTGAAATAGTATTTTTTTTCTGGAAGAATATGCCGAAAGGAAGAAATCGTATAAACTGGTTCCAAATTTTGGAGATAGAAAAGAGTCGTAAAGAAATTTTAGAACCTCAGTAAGGTTAATCTTCGAACACTTTACCCTATATGTACACAAAAGTTATAAAAACGGGGCTACGGTAATCCTAATCGTAGTTATGGGATAAGTTTAGCCTTTTAAGGTGTGGGTATAATCATAGAATATACTATGGTCCATGTGGTGGTTGCGGTGGTGGGGGGGTTTTCGTTTTGGTATCGGCTATGTAATTACCAATTTTTTTATCATTTATCACTGACAGACCAGACCTGCGTGCGTTACTGTAACAGACAATTATCTTTTGAGATAAGTTCAACGGAGTTCAAGTGCAACGACCTCCGTCTGCGTTAACAATTATACGAGGGAGGTTTAATTAACGATCTAAAAATTATGCGCTGGAGAATTCAATCAAAATCAAACCCGTATATAGCGAGAGGAAACTCCTGAGTCGAAAAATCTAATCGAAAATATATTGTATTATTTTTTTTTTTTTTATAAACTTAGGTATAGTACCTAGGTATATGCTTATATGTATATGCATCCGCGCCTTTCGTCGAGCTCTTGTCCTTTCGGGACGTACGTGCGTCACGTCGTCCTGCGTTTAAACTGCCGCAGGATTTATGGAGGTTTACCGGAATTTATGTGCATCCAAAAGACGATGTACCTACAAACACCTGAAAAACCGCATCCAGGATCAACCAAACTTTCTTCAGTAGTTCTTGGGGTCCGCATCGGGTGCAGAGAATGTCGAAGAACGTGGAGAACGCCGAACGCTGTAACCGCGACGTCGTTCCAGCTGGTGCACTGCGGCAACCGGTGATCCATCATCGTTTACGTTCCACGAACGTCACAGGGTCGCAAGTCCCCGCGTATATCGCGACCCTGCAGGACCTCGACGCGTTCTCGAAAAGCTTCTCGTCTGCATTTTGCTTTCCACGAAAGCTTAAGATGGATATGCTCCATCAATTCCCTGCAGATGCGGTTTGACACATTTTAATTAATCCGTGACACCTACTAGGTATAATTGGCCGACGAATTTTCGCCAACCTCTTTTTTTTTCTCCCCTCATACAAATTCGCGCGAAGAAAATCACTTGGTGCGATCGCATATAGTCAAGTTATTTGAACTGCAAACTATCCATAGATTTCTGATAAACTGTATAGAGTTCATTAACGATAAGTCAGCTCAACGACGTGTTCGCTAATTACACGTCTTCGCCTATAGACGTGATCTGACCCGTTTAATTGAAGGAACTTGATATTCGGATGTAATAAGGTAGAAGCAAGGTTTGTTCAACGCCAATCAGAAATTTCAACAGCGTAAAGGTATAATATGTTATATATCGTAAAAGTCCTGTGAATGAAGCATTGCGTCGATTGATTGAATGAAATTTTCAGCAATGACAATAAAAGAAAAAAATTGTCAAATAAATAAACAGAATTGTGCAAAATTATGTAAATTAAAAAAAAAAAAAAATAATTTCATTCTCGTTGTTCAATTTTTGTATTCGCACATAAAAACATAAAACGAAAATAATAAAATCCTTTTAAAATTCCAACTGAACGGCAGATTTTTAGCGAATTTCAAAAACGTGTCGTGGAGGTAGCTGGTGGGGTTAATTAATCGGCGTTAATTGCTCGTGGGAAAGGTGTGACATATTTTTATCCCTGGGCAGTAAACTGCACAATATATTTCGCGAGAATTTCACATCTCGCTAGCAACGCACCGCGGTTTTATATATATATGTATATATATGTGTGTGTGAGTGTGTGTGTGTGTATAAACCGGCGCCGAGGGAGACGGAGGTAGGTATAGTTTCGCCGGGCACATCCGCAGCGTGCAGGAATCTGGGGAGGAGGTCAGGCCGCGGGGGCACCCCGGAAACGCGATATATCCTCAGGGCCGCGAAACCGCGGACCAACTCCCGACATAAGAAACGTGCGGACGATGTCTGGTACGATTTCGGGGCAACGCGTTTGCTCTTTCCCTTATACCTCTCGCTGATACGAATTGAATCGTTGCGGTAAGAAAAGCGAGATAAATCCGACAAAAATGGGTTCCTATATCAAATTTGTGATCTTCCTGTTTATAATTTTTGTTTTTCTATTCAGTGAATGATAGATAAACAGAGAGAGAGAAAAGAAAGAAATTTCTGCGTGGAAATAACTGATAGTGATAAAAATTTGTCGGGTTGCAAGACATCGCTGCATTGACAAGAGACAAACTGGCAATTTGTGTGACAAGCATTCCTAGCAAAGCACGTGCGCAGTAGCCAGTAGCTGGTTCTCGTTGCCGACAACAATGTCTTTTAATTTTTCCAATGCACCCCGGTAAGGGCATTCTACTCTTCCTGGAACCTGGCTATGGGGTATTGTCTTGAAGATTTTTAGTTACAAGATCAATGGTGGCGCGGTGAAGTGCAACCGAACGGTCGAGTGATCAAGTGAAAGGTCTTGTAGCAATTATAAAAAAAGAAAGAAAAAAAAAAGGTTTAGGTACTTTTGAGGTAAACTACATAAGCCACATACTATATACAACTACTGTACATAGAAAACTGATTGTAAAATAGGTTGAACATTGTTCATTTCTTTAACTAATCATTTTCTACATATAGGTATGTATACATATTCTGCACAGCTTTTACTGAACATATTGTTTGTTACCCTCAAAGACACGTTGGCATAAATATATCTACCGTTGTGAAATGTTAGGTATATAGTATGCCCACGCACGTGGTAACGGACAAAGAAATTCTCGCGGTGTATAAGATGGGGTGGTATACGTATGGGGATAGTATTTCCTTGAAATGGTTTCCGCTTATGTGTCATTCCTCGCGGTTCATTTTAGCTTGAGGCTGTTAGGGTTCGCGGAATAGCGTGATGATCAGTTGAAGACGGTCGAGGACTCTTAGGTGGTGGTTAAAACGCGGAGGATCTCTGATCTCTCCGTTGCATCGTATAGAGGAGGTACGCGACGTTAGTCGGAGGATTGGAACGCGGCTGGACCCCGATCAATCAGGGATGACACTAATTGCAGAAACATTTGAAAAAACCTCAAACGATCGATTCTTCAGGCTTCACTTTCAAGAGACCAAGACACGACGCTTGCCGTCTCACCGTTATTTATTGTTTATCAAACCTCGCGACAGGAGTTATTGCGCCGTCGACAAGCAAAAATTTCATAAATTACATTGCCATGGTGGCTACGCGGAGATTTACGATTTACAAACACACATTCATCCCTCTATACACACCTGCTAAACTCAGATGTATAGCTACACTCAAGACGTACACGCATATATAGAAAAATATCCGCGTACTCGTGATCAGCTCGTTTACTTATACGTCGTCAGCTTACGTCCTCCGCTTCGATTAAGTCCTGAACATTTTACGGGAAGCCATCCTAAGTAACATTTTAATTAATCAACCTTTAATCTACCTCAAGACATTCCCGTCATCTTACTATTCACCCACTCTTTTTATTCTCATCCCCGCGTATACCTACTTTTTTTTCCCTAGTTTCGAGAGTTTTATACACACGCAAAAAACAGTGCTGTCGAATTTACTCTGTGAGCAGTAAATATATGGATAGCACTCATTTGCAGTAGAAATTATCACAATTGTGCGGTAATATTCAGACATTGAATGCCACTTGCTCCAATGTACCCAATACTAGAATTGTGATAATTTCTATTGCAAAAAAGTGCTGTCCATATATTCACTGCTCATAGAGTAAATTCAACAGCACTGTTTTTTGCGTGTAGGTACACATTTTATTCTTTCCCTGATTAGATCGATCCTACGATTATAACGTCGATTGATATTTCAAAAAAAAATCGACGTATCAAACACACTTCTTCGAAGTATTAAAATTCTGGAATACCCCGAAGTCCGCCCAAGCGACGCCGACGCTGATCAGTATGTAGAGTCCAGCGGATGTCAAGGCAGCGGTGAATCGGTCAGGGCCGTAGGCAGATCACGCGTCTGTGCTGACGAGTTCACTTTGGATGTGGGTATACTACGGCATACCGATTTACCGTCAAAGTTATACATATTGATTCAGCTTTAATCCTGTATAAAAATAAAAAATAAAAAAATAAAAAAACATGCGATGCGCGTCCATTCTCGCCAGGGTGTGACAGAATTCGTTCGCGTTTAACTGCTTCAGGTATATATATTATACACCTGTATATCGTATAAGGTGGATGTATTTCTGTATTCGGTACGTAGCTTCTCAACGACTGACCATATACCATATACCGTGACTACTTACCACAGTTGAATCTAATATAACGTGTTGGTAATGGGTGACTCTGTACTGTTATACCAAGAAACGTAGGTAATTAGAGTCAAACTTGTATTTATACTGTAGGGTGCCATGGGATTGCTGGACGATCAGATAATATCTGTACAGGTAATAACGTCCTTCCTTAATCATTTGCCATGATGATATTTCTTTTCAGATTCTATTCAAGTTACGAAAAATTGACGAACTATGGTTCGTAAAAGCTGTAGGTATGTGGGGTATGTGCGTAAGATACGAGATACAGAGATTGTTATCCGTTTTCAATATGACTGGAAACTATATGGTATATATATATATGTTTATATTCCGGTTAAACGACGAGAGATGAGTGCCTGTGATCGCAAGGTATCAAATAGCAGAGATATAAACCAACGATTAATGGTGATAAATATTTTCAAATCTCGATTCAGCGCTACCAATTCGATCAGTTAAACGGTAATGCAAAAACACTTAAATGACTAATTTTATCAGGAGTAACGAGTCGTAAATAAATTTTCATTCCTCTTTTAATTTTTTTTTTCCAATTTTTTCGTTCTCTTTCTATTCTATTTCTCGATATTCTATCCACGTTAATTATGATATTTATCGATATTTAAATTTGCCTTTTTACTCATATCGCGGATTAATTATTATCGTAAGAAATTTATACTGTGGTATCGAATGAGTTAATTAGCTGCTCGAATTTTTGTCACTTTATTGGCAAAGGTCATTATAGGTTCAAGGCTCGAGGTTGAAAGTTCACGCTCCAGGGATGCAGGAAGTTGAGTATGGATGTTTAATGTTGTATTTTTCTTCACTGGCACAGGCTTAAAAGTATACGAGGCTTTGAAGTTGGCCGTCTTCTCCTGGATACGAGCGCGAGGTATGCGCGTAAAAATCTTAACGTTTTGCATATAAGGGATTCTACGTGGGTCACGTATGTGTATAAGTATATATTGGTAAGGTTACCCCCACCCCCACCACCACATTCAAATAGGTATACATAGCGACTAAGGAAGAGCTACTCGATGCACAATCATTGCAACAGATTATACCTAGGGACTGCTGTCTATTATACCTACTTGTGAAGAAGAAAAAGAAAGAAAAAAAAATGTCGAAGAGTGAAAGAAGGACATTGGTGCATAAGTATAGAGAAAGTAAAAAAAAAAAAAAAAAAAAAGGGGCAAAGAAAGAAAGAAAGTAAGAATAAAAAAAAAAAAAAAAAGGAAACGAAACAACGATGGACAAATGAAGAAATAAAAAAGATATATGAGTGAATATAAAACAGGAGAGGGAACATCTTGGTCGAAATATCGAGATTCAATTCGAAGCTCTTCCCAGTATTTGGAGGAATTTAAATAGATAAAGAAGCGTGCCTGACAGAGCGTAAAAAAGAAGGTATAACGTTATCGGTTCTCTGGGTTCTCCAGGTATCGTCGTAAAGGTATTAAAGTTCTAGCTCCAGGAGTGGGTACGCGTCGCTGCGTATCGATCAACGCAAATAAATGTACCAATAGAATTTCTAATTCACTTGTAACCTGTAGGCAGGCTTTCAAATGTCGTCCAAATAATTTACCTACTCGGGTTATTCAAAGTGGTCGATCGAGCATCGTTGCATTATACGAATAACAAGGAGACAGATACACGTGTACGTCCAAGTGATTTACGCAAATGCGTACACGACCAGAAGTATTACACACTAGAAATCCGGGATTAAAATCTGAGCCAACGAACGCGTACCACCGACAAAGTCATTAATCTATTTAACGTGAATTTTATCGAACGTTGTCGCCTTCGTCAAATGATTTCAATCTGATAGCCTTATACTCTGTGGGTGGACGAGTATAAGAACTCGGACAAGTTATATCCATTCGAAAATATTGCCGAATAGTACTTTATATAAGACAGATTTTCTTCTTTTTATTTTTTATTTTTTTATTATTTTTTTTTTTTTTTGTCGACGAATAATTTTCGAATTAAATTTAAAGGTATTCGAAATATTTTATTTACACGATTACCTTTCGCATCGGTTAGATGATCACCGATCTCGCTGCATAGCCGTATTATCCTTATCCCTATAGTTTATAAGTTGCAGGAGTTTCGATACTCGCTTGTTCACAGCTAATTTAGGGATATTTAGATCCGTAAGATGGTAATCTGAGCGCCGAGCAAGGTGCACGAAAAGCTTATTTGGAATTCGATATGTTTGTGGAGGCGGGCGAACAGCCGGTCGTTCGATTCCCCCCTGTGTGTGTGTCCAGTACTGCACAGTACACGAGATATTCTTGAATCTCTAACCAGCTATCGGACACAACGCATTATGTCAAAGTTACTTTGTTTCCGAGCCACAGCGCAGCGTCCAACGCGATCGAATTACTATTATAGAAGGTGAAGAGAAGCGAGATAAGGAAACCCTCTTTCTCTCTCATTCATATTGATTTTTATCGTACATTTACTCAATTATTACGTGACTAGATGACGCATTTTGAAATTTTGATCACCGATTGTATTCGGTGTTTCATAATTATTCTGGTCTCGTATGTCAATTACAGTCTGCGGTCTCTTCCGGAATCTACTTACTAATTTAAATTGATAGGTCGACCTTATTGTTGGTTGACATTTGGTCCTTCGCTCATATAATTACGTAACGTGTGTCATTTTTCGGGTACTCCTATAGTTTTTTTTTTTTTTTTTCTCATTTCATTAATGAAATGACCAATTATGCAGTTAGTGACAATCACTGCAGTAGTCAAACGTTTTGTATAATCGAACGTGAATAAACTATCGCAATATATGCTTGTATAGGATTTAATTTAAATAATATTATTAATGGTCGAGTTTCTGTAATTCGAAGATAACCGTTACAAAATAAGACACAGAACCTAAAGTGCGCTTATATTAGACCAGAGGACAGGACTTTCTCAGGTGACGTACAGGTACCCGATATCTCATTCATATTATACATACAGTGAAAGGTGTAGCAGGTTACTTTACATACCGCTTGAATGAGAATACCTTCATCGACGATAAACTATTGTCCGACCTTACGTTATACCCGTGTATATACCTATACACATAAATATATATATATATATATATGTATATATATATGCATTAAAATACTGATCTACGATACTGGCTCTACCGATCAATCGACGAGCGAATTTTTACGCGATTTGCATTTATGAAGGGAAGATCTGATTCGAATTTGACTTATTTTCTTTTGGTTCTGAGCTTGGTAATGTAGGAAGTCCTAAAACCAGGACTAATTATGAGCAAAGATTCCCTGGAGCGAGGTATAAGGTGGTATACCATGTCGTACTTTATGGACGAGTATATATTGAGACGCGTTTACCAGCTCGTAATTTCATGGGTGAAGCGTAGAGGCAGAGCCACCAGATGTGCTTTTCTCTTAACTTAAAACCAGTGGAGATAGATTACGAGAGGTTGAAACACGGCGCACGCACGCAGCTCGCCCAGAATTTCGGTAAACCTAATTTGACTCGGGAACGAGTAGGCAGGCATTCTTAACACAACCCATTATCCAACATTGCCTGGAGGCTCACACCTCTCAGCTTATTGTTAGCTGCGCAGTAAGACTTTAAATTGAAATCGAGAAGTATTCGCGGTTTCTTCTTAGAGCGAATGATCAAACGTAAGAGTAAATTTTCAAAGCTGCAGTTTCTCAGCTCGATACAATTTTTAAAATATATACCTTACATATAATATACTACCTATGCTCCAGACTGGCGAAGAGTGCAGAAGATTGAAGACTGGAGATTCCAGACTGCAACACAGAAGGAGGTGTTGTTCTTCTCTCTTTATTCGCGAACTAAGAATACGCAGGTGGCAGTGGGCGGGAAGAGAATCGGTCCAGACTTTGCTCCGCGAAAGAAGCTGCACTTTGATTAAGCGGAAGACGTTCAGTGGCTGCAGAAGCCGAGTGCGAGGAAGATGAAGCCAGAGTTCTACCTTGCTCAGTGCCTTCTGTCCGGCACGCTACGTGAGCGGCATGCACGCACATCCTCTCTTCTTTCCTCTTCGTCTCACCTCTCAAATCCGAATCTTTCGTCTTTATTTTATACCCTGCGCCCCAGGAGCAGGACTGTACTTTTTTCTCAAATCCTCACGAACGGTAGTTCAGAGATCCTGTCTTTGTGTAGACAGACATCGATTCGTGAAAACTTTCCCTTCGTCCAATGAGAAATTGCTGCGTTTCGTTTGAAACGCATATATACTAATATATATATATATATATATCTACTATATATAGGTGTATGTAGGTATATACTATATATCATATACCATATCATATCCTATGTAATACCTATATAACCGCTTTTACCTCAGAAATAGGAAAACCCTACGTCCTTAGCGGTTACACCGCATAATCAAGCAACTGGAAATTTTTATTATTCTTTTCTTTTTCTTTCCACCAGTTTTTCTATACTTCTATTCCTACTTCATAGGGAAACCACTCGACTTATGTGGTCATTGTGGTGCTACATTCTGCATATTCACATCCCATCTATTTTCTACGTTAAAATACCATAATATTCCATTAGAAGTAAAATGATCAAAAATTGTGTCATATATACAAAAATCTACTTCCTATACTAAAATTGAAGCTCATACGTTAATTAAGGGTATTTTATCCCATTACAAATCCGCTGCTAAGTCCAAGCACTTTCATCCTCCCAAAGGACTAATCGCGCACCTGCTAGTTGACCGGGGTCAATTATTACGATCTCGTTTATGCGCAAGCCTACCTTCGTCCGACGCAAACGGTCGACGAATAGCTAAGTCCGAGAGTATGGGTTCGCGTAGGTGCTGCACTCTCTTTATATCGGATAGTATCGTCGTAAAGCGAGCACTGCCTCCAGGAAGAGCTTTGGACACGTTTTTCTAACTGTGGCTGTTCACCACGGGGTACAGGCGACTAGTAATATTCATCACAACGGATAAACGCGCGCATATCTATACCTGGCCATTCGATTTCGCACAAATGTCCAGAAAACGTGTTAATCATAGATTCCTGGTTCAACCGATCAGAGATTGATAAAAAAAAAAAGGTGATTTTGATCGCTGGGGTGAAAGTTCTGCAGTATTTTTGGCGTATAATGAAAATCTAGACTCGTATTTCATGGCTGTGCATTTCCGTACACCGTAGACATAAATGCATACATTTATTTATATACATATATATATATGACCCACGTAGGCATATTGTAGTGCATATTCCTCCAAGGAACCATAAAATGACTGGGGGCACTTTGTCCGAACGCGTCGCGACGCTGGTTGAACGACGCCCGCGGGGGCGACGTTGTTACGAGCACGTATAAGCTCGCTGGTTCGCTTCCATAGTTCGTGGTGACACAGGGTCGTGTATGTTATACGCGTATGTAACATACCTATACGAAATGGGTACATGCAGCTTGTAATAGTGTTCATATATATACCAATATATATTCTATATACTATAGATATGCATTTATATTGTGTACCGCACGCGCTTATTCCGATGTATGTATGTATATGTACATATATATATATATATATATATATGAGGTGCGTGTATATTTATATATCCACATAGATTAACATGATATGAAAGTGTGGAGCGAAAACGTAGGCACGACGTCGTGGTCGCACTCCGGCGTACCTACTGTAGTTAATACACCGTATGCTAATCCAGATTGATTTAGTGGCTACTTTGCGCCGTAAATCCCGGCAAATGGACCATTGCGCTAAGGGCTCACCGTGGGGGAAGGCAACGGTCACAATGCTTGTGCGGACTTCGATTCATCGTTACGTAATGGGTTGCGGAAAACAGAAATAGCCACCTTGTCGTCGTCGTCGTCGTCGTCGTCGTCGTCGTCGTCGTCTATACTATATGTCGAGAGACGAAAGGCGAGAGGCGAGAGAAAAAGATAGAGAGAGGAAAAGGGGCGTCGATCTTTGAGCTTAAAGTCTTTCCGTTACCGCAAAATCTTAGCAAATTTACTCAAAGCTCCCTTTATTTCATACTCATATCACCAGATCCACATAGTTTTTGTGGAAAAATGAGAATATAGACAAAAACAAAAAATTTAATAATAATTATACTGGTAGATGAAAAGGGAGAAAGTATGACATTGCCCACCGCCATGCTTGGTCAATATCGTTATTTATGGTAGGGACTTCTTTGTAATTTGCATTGGCTACAAAAGGTACCGATAGCCAGATGAATCTGCGAGATAAGGGCGGTGAGCGCCTTATTCCTCCTCCTCCTCTTCTTATTCCTCTTCTTTTTCTTCTACTTCCTCTCAGCAAGAATAATATTTCCTTCGGGCGGGGTCGTGGTGGGAACCGGTGAAACGAGAAAACATAAGCATAAACGCGTATTATACGATCGAAACAATATTTGTTTTACACAATTAAACCCCGTCCCGCAACCCTCGAATCTCTGCATATAAATATTAAATACCCACATAAATCGGTTCGGAATGTTAGAAATTTTCATTTCCATATTGAAATCGATAAACCGAATTTCAATGAGCCTAATTTAAGCATGGCGAGAGATGAGATACCGAAGTCTTTCGAAACTGTTCAATTATACCTGATTTCGGAAGTTTTATCGATCTCATTAAAAGTAGACGTATGGGGTGGATATTATATATAGGTACCAAAAATGAAACTTCAATAAATATCGATACTATTATTAAGCTCAGGCTTCTATGCGTAAATCTAGAGGCTTAATCCTCCGCCTATCTATAGCCCGGAAGTATGTCTGATCTCAGTATAGAAGTCCATAGGCTATTTTACAGCTGATGCATCTGTTATACGCGCATTGTTTGAATATTTAAAATCTATTCGATAGAGATTTATCACTAGTAAGCATGAAACGATCTTTCACATCTCATAAGACGAAGCAATCAGCTAATTGTATATACACGGAAGTGAACGGTGAATCGAGGTATCGATAAATATCAATGAATATATCGATCCATAAACATAATAATCGAACACCTCGCCCATATACATTTATTATATATATATATTATATATAGGTATAGTATATGTATAAGTACATATTAATTCAGCTGATATAATTCTCCGAACAAAAACCGACTAGAACTCGCCGCTAAAACCCGAGCCGAAGTCCGAGATCGCGTTCCTTGGCATCTCGCTCTCTCGCAAGCACCGCGGCACTCTGCTGCGTGGGCAGGTGGATGACCCGCGGTCATTTGAGCGGTTCAGGCAAGTGCGTCGGCCAGCTATAGCCACGGTGGACGAGCAACAAGGAGGCTGTATAGGCTGCTCTCGCGTGGATACTGTACCGCAGATCCTTGTACACCTACTCGAAGTTGCGGGCCCGAGACTTGAGAGGATTCCGCGAAAGCATTTTCACGACTATCTCATCTCCGTCTATCGCAAGGTCATCGATAATCTAGAAATGGTATAATAGTCTAAATTTCCCATCTCCAGTTTTGAACTTTACTTTTAACCGCTATGTGCTCCAACGTTATCCTGTCATCGGGGTAATAACGATAGTCATCTGTCTACGAGCGTAACCGTCCGGCATATTAAACTAAAATGGATTTATCACCGCGTTTATCTTCTCAGGAATGATATCCAACTCCGCATGCTTATCCACCATTGAAAATCACCCCGATTATAGAATAGGTATGGGGGAATTAACCGAGTATAGGCTGCTTCTCGGTTTCGTCGAGATGGGTGCACAGGCCTATTAGCAAAACTCAGGTAGCTGACTGGCTACGTGCTTCTTATGAGCTTCCTGAAGAAGAAGAAGAAGAAGAAGAAGACGACGAAGAGAGTTGGTATCGAATGTCCCGTCCCGATGTCTCGCGAGTCTTGGGACCCCGTACTCGAATGTACTAAAGCGATCGCCTCCACTTCTCTATAAGCAAAGGCCCCGCAGCAATATGGTCGAAGGAGAGACCGGCCTGTCTACCTTTACCCGCGGTAGCTCATGGTAGCCGACGAGTGGTAGCCCAAGGCTACTAGAAGATTGCCGCCAGACAGATGGGTGAGGTGAAGAACTCCTGGATGGCTGACTGGCTTAGCTTTCGTTCTCCTGTTCTCCTGCAGCATCGAGTCCGCACAGAATGAGAGGTACTCTACTCTACACTGATCTGCTCGTCTCTGCTTTGCTCTGCTCTTCTCGTTCACTGCCAAAGGCTTCAGGTCTTGCCTCACTACCACACCCCGCATTGCCCTGCCTTGCTTTACCTTGCTTTTCCTTGGCTTGGCTTGGCTTGCCTTGCCTTGCCTTGCCCGGCGGGACCCAACCTGGGCCCACTTACCAGCACGCGAGCCTTCCAGCCCGAAACGAAGGCATTAACCATGGATTTATTCGGAGGGCCCGAAATTGCCCGATTACGGTATTACACCCGGACCAAGTTGTAAAACCGATGTTCTGGCCCGCGCGCATCGACTATACTCGTTCCTCTTCGAGGGTGGCAATTTGTGGTAATATTGCGAATGGCAAGGTAGCCACCATGAGTAGGTATAGATATACATACAATGTAATACGAGCGTAAACGCTCGAAAATTTACTAAAATTATTCTAAACTTACTCACGCCCAGCGCGAAAAACTCTAAAACTCACTCCCCCAAAAGCTTCTTCTCTTCTCGGTTTCTCTCCTTCCTCTCTTCTCTTCTCGCCAATTTTTTTTTTTTTACACGCCTGTAAATTTCCAATTCTTTTTTTTTTTACGGAGATTGTTTATCGTGGGCGACAAAGGTGTGCAATATAAATTTGCACTATTCAATTTTGAACGCAAACTATATAATAGATACGCTCGATCGTGTCTGTGCGGAACCTAGTACCTATACATCACCCGCTGTTTTGAATTGCAAAGGAAAATTTTCTCTTTATAGTAAATAGCCTTTCTCGGGTTATAATCGGAGTTGTTTATTGACGTCGTTAAATTCATCTACAAATTTGCTACTTACGACTGAAAGATGAGTTATGAACTCAGCGTACTTTTGCTCGTAAATAACCTTCGCCTTGACTCGAAATGGACTTGAAAGTTCAGAGTCTTGACTCTAAACTACGCGATATACCAATCTTTGATTAATACGCATGTCACTCGTTGATTTTCTTTGTCATTTTAAAACAGATTTGAAAATTTTGCTATAATATTTCTCCTATATATGCACTCGGATTGAATGTATGTTTAATCTTCTACTGGGTGATCTCTCCCCGCTGTATACCTATGTATAACAAATCGAGGCTTGAGGCGTTGTCAAAATACCACCTTGTGAGCATTTACTTTTTTCATTCGATGATCACGAACAAAAACATGCAACGCGTCGATCAAACATATGCCTCTTGCTTCCTTTATGAACTCACCGAGCTTTCCAACCGTTCGAGACACGAATGGCGCCTTTTCTCGATCTACTGCTTTTTCAGTCGTTTTACACACGTTGACTGAATAATTTTAACGAATTATGAGGGTGGTGTGTAAACGGAGAAAAAAATGTAGCAAAAAAAAAACCAGTAGCTGATTCGAGCTGCGTTAAACGTTCATTTCATATACGTTTCTATCCTGAGTGGGATTCAATTTAACCAGGCATATGCTATATAGGTACAAATTTTCAATCAAAAGACCTTCCATAAGAAATAAAATAAATAATAAACAACCGGAACGTAATTAGTTAGTGTGAAATGATTTTTATCACGGTAATTAAAAATACAATCACGTTTTTTTTTTATTTTTTTTTTTCTCTCTCTCTCTCTCTCTCTCTATTTTTTTCTTTGTATATACACGTTGATTATTTACAAGCTGGGCAAACAATTTTCACAGAGTAAACCAGTTAATTAGATGAAGAAAGAAAAAAAGAAAAAGAAAAGACATAAAAAAAAAAAAAAAAAAAGAAAAAAGACCGTTTCTCAGATTAATTGATTCTGTCTCAACCCGTAGACGTCCTCGTATAATAATGGGCATCATTAGTCGTTGGGTTCAGGGTTTCACGAAGGGCTACTATTGCCTTGAGCTATTTTACGAAAGGCTGCCGTTTCGGTGTGACACTATAACTGAAACTAATATATTTCCAATCATTATAGTTTCAAGTTTCTATAGGGTCAAATATCTCCGGAATGAATCTCATCGGAATAATATTCTCACAAGCTTAGGTAGCTAAGCCCGTTGTATCAAGAAAAATGGGATTACGATAAGGCTCGTCCAATTTCTGGGATGGTTCAAAAATTTTGAAAGTTGTGTCAAGCCGGCGAATATAACATCTTGTACCCTACTACCATTCGATTACTAGAGCCAACAGGTCTGCAGGGTTACATGATATTATTACATTCGACTCCACAAACGATACCAGCTTAAAACAGGAGCTGATGTCTTTTTGTATAACAATTAATCTTCGCAGTCATAACACCGGCCGTTATCGATTATTCCTTGACTGGTAGCTCGGGGTGTCTGTCCTGATCCGTGCTACTGATATACCTGACTCAAGCCGTGGGCCTTGATACTTGCTGAGACTACGAGGGTCTGCGAATAGTAGCTACTTTAAACTGGACATCTTTCGCAAGGAGTTGAGAAATCCTTCATTCAGCATCCAGCATCCAGCATCAAGCATATCCTTCGATGCAATTTATTTGAATTAAAACAGTAAGGCAACAGTTTGTCGAACTCGTATTAATTTATAAGTTTTATAATTCGATGATATCAATCATTAAAACTAGGTGGTCTCACTCCGAAAGACTACTGACAATATATTAGTAATGGGTTTTTTATTTACATTTTATGATGTTATTTTTTGGTGATCGATATCTCGATTGATTATTTTCGCAATCTTATAAATTTTGATAAAAATTTGCAGCTATTTTTTTCTGCCAATATTCTATAACTTCATATATATATGGAGGCGCTGCAAGGACGTATGGTACTATTGGTTATTATGCGCGCGGTAGTTCGAACAACGATCTATACACGTATCTCATATGCTTTTGTCATTGTCAATATTCGAAGAAGCATAGATTAGCTATCAGTGAGTGATGGTTCTTGTTTGCTCCTCGGATCTTCTGGCTCTCGTGAATACGCAGGATGGATGTTACGGTGATTGGTAACGTCTACCGTATTGTTTTCAGATTAGAGAGCGAAGATAGAGAGAGAAATGGGGAGAACGAGAGATCGGAAGAGGGTGAGGAGGATGAAGGATGCCTTTGAGCTCTGAAGAATGTATTACATGTATATATAGATATACGTTTATCTATATATAAATATAGATGATCTTCGAGAGGACGGGAGATGGTTCGCAGCTTCCGTGATGGTCCCCGTAGAAAATTTCATAGGTGTAAGTTAGGTATGCATATATAGGTATATATTCTAGCGAAAGATAAATCTGTTTAATAAATTCATCGCCAATTTTATAATTATACATACTTATTTATTTATTTATTTATTTATTTATTTATTTATTTATTTACACATACCAATATATACTATATATACATATATAGCTAATTTATTCTCGATTTGATAATATCTCGTTGAATATTTTTACAAGATTTCTCCTTCTTCAATATTTCGACATTCCACAGCTGGCATGGTGTATCGTGCGTAATGGTTGTCAAATTCGACAGATCGTATCTCAAACTTTACGGCCTATTATCGAACGATTATTATAAAATAAAGAAAGTTTTTCTTCGACGTTTCTCGGGAATATATATTACCAAGTTCTCTTTTTTAATAGACGTAGCAACGCGGTAGGGTAAGGAGGTATCGATATTTAGCTTCTTTTTTTTTTATCCTCAGGATCAGGATGAAGCAACAAACTTATCGCCCGTCGTCGGTGTTCCCCCGGTATCGAATTCAAAATATATCGTCTTGTAGATATGTATTGATGGTGCCGATCGTTCAGATCGTTGCGATCGTGCCGATGATGGCGATGATGGCTCCCGTGGCTACGGGTGGACCTCGGCCATACGACCCGGTAGGTCTGACCACTGACGAAATCGCTCCGTCACTGTAAATACTAGTTCCCTACCTTCCTTCCCACTATCTGATTAGAAATACGCGGGGGACACTACGATATTAATGATCCCTTAACATTTACTCCAACTAGATCTTAGTATCTAAAATCAAACCAACTACATATATATATATATATAATACATACATATGCATCTAATCTTGACACATGTATGTACAACACACTCATAAAGCAAAATCTAGATTCTTCCAGAGAGTCAAATACGTCAGGAAACATCGATTCTCATCACGATTCAACAAGTGTTTTGGTAAGGTAATAAAAAAGAGACGAATAGGTAACTCTATATATCTACACGATATTTGTTAATCTAAAAACAGGTGTAGGTGGGAAGCAGATACTAAAAACAGTAAACGTTATCCTATTGTGAACAGAGAAACGGAATTTGTTCGGACGTTTAGACCTCGTTGGGTACAGAATGCATTTCTTTGGTGATCGCGAGTCCAAGCTTTGGCATCGATTCAAACCTCTTTGGTGGCTTTGACTGCAGTCTGCTCAAGCCTGGTATCTGATTGTTCTAATACCGCCAACAGCAGCTCAATGCTACCCCATATTTCCTCGGTCAAAATGAAAGGAGGTAATTTTGGTGATGGATCAGTATCGAGAAAAAATTAATGATTGCTTTGTCTCTTCTATAGTTCAGGTTACTGCCGATTTTAAATATCTTCTTTGAGCTCGATTTTTCGAAGATTTTTACGTGCATGGGTGAAGACGTATGAAACCGTTCTCATCGTCTGAAGATCGTAAAGTGAATTTGCCTACTCACCCATATATTCTCCTTTCGAGAACAAGATTTGAGAATACGAAAGTCTTGTTTAACATAAAGGAGCTGGCAAATCTCCGATCATTTACAATTTCGCAATCTTTGATTTTTCGTCCTGACACCTCCGACTGTCGTTTAAAATAATACGAGGTTTGACAGTGCGATACCAATACGACCAGTAGGTACAGTTCAGATCACAGAAAGTGATCAACGTTCTTTGAAACCAGCTCTGTTCCAGATCATTCAGAGATCTGTGATCACAGCATTAATCACGTAACGTGTATCATTATTAAGACGTCGATCTGACAAACAATAATTTCATGGGACAGCAACGGCCATACCGTGTATTACCACATTATTTATTCATACTCCTAACCATCGTGAGAAAGTAACAATAACTATATTCACAAGTTATAAATCTATAATTTTGTCTCGTAAAATTGATTCAACAGTTCATTTTTCTTAACACCATTGCACAAAGTTTGCTTATAACTGCTACTTCCGTTAGCGTATATATATATAGCTGTGCAGTAAAAGTCTTTGACTTTATAGCGGATCTCCAGAGGGAGTTTGTAAGCACAGGTAGAGAGTTAGCAGTTACACACATATTCGCCTAATCGCTATAGCTAAGTTGTATAGCGTATATAGGTATACGCAAAGGTATTATATATATATATATGCGTGTAACTTCAGCCAGTTCTGGGATGAGGATGTGTGAGCGAGTTCGTCTAACCGCGGGACTGCAATAGCTTCGTTAATAACGTCAACAGCTGGACAATTGCCAGTCGGTGAGAGCTCGAGCAGCAAGTAGAAGGAATATAGAAACTTGGATTACCGCGTCGTAACGGCTACGATAATTGGAAAGAACCAGGATACCCAGCGCTCAGCGTCTCTGCAGCCTCCGTATTCGCTCCCGGATGATGGCTGTACCCAACACTTTTCATACTCTGACTTTACTAGGCGTAAAACGTTTCATTAAAGTATAGAGAAAACTTACCTCGTGTAAATTTGTTAAATAATTTATTACACGCTTCTTCAAGTCGTATCCGCGAAAGGAGGTGGTATCTTGAACCCACATTTCCGGCACTACGACACTCCGATATCTTTACGGTATTTTCATAGGATCAACACGAAACTCAATCATCCTTCATTTTTCGGTCTGGAAATTTGTTTTACAAGATACATCGAGCAGTAAATATTCCGAATTTCGATGATATGACCAACTCATACTTCAAAAAATTTGAAACGAAGAACACCGGAGGTTCAAAAATCAAAATTCCGAAACTTGAAATTCACGCACTTATGCATTCAGTGTTTGATAACTCGGGCTGTATTGATCGTATCGAAACCAATAAGTGGTCAAATTAATCATCTGGAGATTTGTTTTTTGGAAAAAAGAGTTTCAAAATCCTATCAATTATTCATATGACATTATGAAGTTATCGATTGAAGTGAATAAAATGGGTTTCCGTAAAGAGGGTCCCGATCAGAATGAACTATTTATTGTCTTCACATTGTGAGAAATAGATCGAAATTTTCGTAGCTTTGGGCCTTCGGGGGTCTGGACTTTCGAGATTCTAAATCCAAAATCGGCTTGAACGAATTCGGAATTTTAACCGTTTGGAACTTTAAAATTTCAAAAATTCGAAACTTCAACCTGGCCCCACTATGACGAGTGTTGAAACTTCTGCGGTGATTATAAACGTCGTTTACTAGAGACGACGCGACGGTCGAATGTATTTAGTCATAGATACACTAGGTATCGTAATGAAGTATCGACTGGCAATCGGTGTCGGTGCATAGGTCGTTTAGCTCGTGGTTTTAAGTGTCACTAACAATTATAAGATTAGCTAACGTAAACGCAAGTACTAATGAACGGCCCTCGGATATATTCGATCCCGTTGAACAACGCAATTACGCGTTGCGGCGTCGCGTCGCCTATCGTCGTACGTACGCCGCGGACACGTTACGCACTGACCGACGTGTGTGGGATGAACCTCGGCGTTCCATCACTCAGTAACGAGCTGCACTGACCAGCTACTACCCAACCCATTGCGTATTATTTCTCATTCTTTCTTTTCACGCTCGAGAAATAATTAAACCCATTGCATTTTAATAGCCGTATATATACCCACCTTGGGAGCATCGTTTCGTAGAATCTGACGTATGTAACATATGGGCAACTGTAATACACACCTCAGGGTGCGTCATTATTAACTAAACTCTTCTCGTTCCACAAAAGATATTTGATTTCAATTTTTCTTTTTTTTTTCTTCATCAAAGACTTGCGTCAATGGATAACAAAATTTGTCGAAATCTACTATTTTTAAGTTAGGTAATCTTTCAACGATCAATTTCTCAAAGATTTCTTATCAACAGAAATTAAAAGATGATCATTTCGCTTCAAAATCAATTCGTATATCAATTTGAAATTGAATGATGACGGATAATATCTGGTGAGAAATGTTTTTAAAAATGAGGCACTGTGTACGTGCGTAGTATTTAAAAGGAAGGGGGATATCAGATGTTCATGTAGGTAGGGTATATATACATGTGTGTCGACATCGTAATTGATACCGCGTTCATTTCAATCTAGATGCTCTGATAAGAGCGGTCGAAATAAATGACTTCTGATGGAACGAGATCAAAAGGAAAGTTGGTTTCCTTGACGTATTATTTCGGTTTCAAATATCATTATTCTATACAGGAGGCCCTACCTAATCGTCTCACGTATTACGTTCATTCTACACGGTGTTTTATAATTAAATAAAAATTAGGAATTCATTGAAAAAAAGAGAAGGCTGCAGTTCTTTCATTCGCAGTTTACAGAAATGATGCAAAAAATGAAAAATAAAATGAAAATAAAAAATATTTGCTACTATACTATAATACTCTTTGGCGATAGTTCGTAGAGTGATAAATCACCCCGTGTAAATATAAAATGGTGAATTTCTATTTCCGTACATAAGCGATCGAAATCCTTACGTGGGACTGCAAGCAGCAGTTAGTCTGGTGACAAAGAGATAGTCTTGTAGCCGGGTTCGGTGTTCGGTACAAAAGTAAGTCGGGGGTTGACAAAGCGGCCGTCTATCGTCGCGGAGGGTGTGCATGGTCTGGTCGTCTAGCTCTTGGAGCGCGAATCCAGAAATAGCATGCAATTTTGCCCGCGATTCGTGGTCAACTTTGACCCAGACCTGTGACAGTGACGCATGGCATCCCGTTTCCAAGTTCTATTTCCTCGCCGCGTATATCCAACCCGACACTAAAGAAACTCGTGGCTTCTATCTTACGCTTTGCCCTGCGACGACGTCGCAAAGCGACGCTAACCGTCGTGACTCAGTAAGACACCGAGAAGAAGAAGAAGAAGAAGAAGAAGGCTTCGCGTCGGCGTAGGCTTGCCTTTGGCCTAGGCTTGGCATTTTTTTTTGTCTTTTGTATCTCGGGATTCCAAATTTTTTTTTTTTTTTTTTGAAATCAAAGAAACAAATCCACCCTGTTTGAATTTTTGGGAATAACAGCGATTGGTTTCTTTATTTTTTTATTTTCTCTCCTATGAGTTCCTCAAAATTATTTCACATTTTCTCGATTTTCCGCATATTCAGTATACAAACGACATAACTGTATACGACGCCACAGACGCCCACCAGGAGGTGGTATATCCTACCGCATATATCCCGTCAGAAATGCGACGTGTTGAAATCTCGATGCGGTACGGTGGCGAGCGAGGAGGCGCGTGATTTCGCGCCGTTATCGCTAGTCGACAAGGTCGAACCTTGGTGCGGCACGTATCGTGTGGAGTTGTCTAATTACGGTATCCTAGGGAGCGTCTGATCAGCGGGACGCCTGCGCCGCGTCTCGAGTCGGAGATGCTTGCTCTATCACGAGAGGAAAGAAGAAAAATAAAAACGAAAATAGAAATATGAGAAAGAAAAGGAAACGACAAAAAAAAAAAAAAAAAACGGCAAAGAGAAAAAGGATGCGAAAAAGGATCGCAAGGTGATATAGCGTGACGTCACGCGATAAGTATTCGATTCTCATACTCTCGACGTTCACCATCGCGGTTTCAACCAACAATAAAACCGTCACGCGACTCACCAGCCATTCGAAATAATTCTACAAAAGTAAGAATTCGCCCTATTGCTATGCATTTCGGATAATAAAACCATAAAACCAAGAGGCTTACCGTTGATGTGGTTTTTAGCACAGCACGATTTGCGATACCAATATTTAGAACGACTGAAGACTTCAAAATCTTTGTTTTCCAAATATTTCAAAGGATTGCAATAGACGGAATACAGAATTTCAAAAATCTTCGGTACATGATTGGCATAAGATCTGATCTGAAAACCTTCCAACTCCAACAATCTCATGGTGTTAAAAAATATTGGATTTCATCTCAGAGATTCCAAACGATCACGCAAGGTGTATTTTTTATTTGTCATTTCATCGAGAAGGGCCGGAGTTTACCGAATGTCAATGAAATTGTATCTACACCCTTTAATCGTAGTCCCGTATTGTCCTGAGCTCCGTGAACCGTGTCTGTATAAATGTGGCTATTTCTAGCAAGTACCTATACGTACGCATTACGTGCTGGTCTGCAGGAGGATCGCGCGCGAGAGCGTTTATAACGTAAGCGTACGCGACGCAGAGCTCATTAGAATACTAAAAGCTATTCAGCATAGCGGTTTTAAGAGTTTTCAACGGGTGCAGTGTATAACCGCGCTTACCTACTGCTGCAGACACCACACATTAACCGGTGACTATTGTCCGCGCAGGACGAAGGAGGCAGCCAACCGCAGGCGGTAGAAACGCGCTGCTGCAGTAACCGAAGAACTGATGCAGAAGTACGCAGCTCCCAAGAACTAAGCTACTGCGCCCCCGTACCGCATTGATAGCATAATACAGACTCGATACTATTATAAGTTATTGTGCCATTGTTTGCTGCACCGCGGTGCTTGCGGTAGTACGTTTTCTGGACCTAGTGGTTTGCGCCCGGTTGTAACCCACGAACGGTACCCTATATTATTTCCTCAACGTACTACGTAGGACGTACGTATACCTACCTACCTACGTACGTACCTACCTACCTACCTTAAGCCATTACTGCACAACTTATACACGACTTTCATGCCTGACCAAGAGGAGACCGAGGATTGTTATTGTCTGATGCGCTGCCATTCGAGACGAAACATAATTCCATTCAATTTTACGAATAGGCGTGAATAAACACTCCAATAGAAATTCTGAGGGCTAGAAATTTTCGAAGACAAATCGATTTCCAAAATCTGTTCAAATATAATATTTCGAATAGTCGGTTGGATTTAAAGCCCATGGATCATGGTCGTATGCCCGTAACTCATGGTTCACGTCAGGGTATAGAATAAGAGCAAATCTCAAATATTTCAATCGTACGTTTAATTGCTTTAACGCACGAAAACACGAGCTGCAGGAGTGCGGAGAAACGCCGATAAGGGACTGTCAAGCTCTTAAGATTTACCGATCAAATTTCATACCTTCATTCCTTTTTCTGCGATTGATGAATCGGAGTATCGAGGGCTGAGAAATTTTTGGGGCCTTGATTCTTATGTGGAACGTGCGGGAGCTTTTGCGCAACGATGATTTCTGCCCTCGGCGATCACTTCGCCCTAAGGCTAGTTCATGGTATATACCTACCGTGTAACTCGCATCTATTTTTTACCCGCGATTTATGGGGTTTCATTTTTCACGGGATAATGAAGCCGTGATCTCTATGCACGGAGTGCCATCGGTGTGCCACTTCGCGTTGGCCGCGGGATTAAGGCCTATTCACAGTTAAGCCCCGCGCACTATTTCCGCGCCAACTAATTTACATACATAGAACTTACCGCGAAGCGAGTAGAGTGGCTAGATAAGTGAAGTTAACAATATAACAAGTTGAACAAATACCTACGTGACTATATACACCGATGCATAAAAATTATTGTTAAAATATATCTGCGTACTTATACAGCTGTGAATGTGTCCAGCTGCAGAGAATTTCCTCAACGTAAAGTGAAGAACCAGCTACCATAGCGGAGGGGAGCTGAGTTTAGCGCTGCCAATTTCAGCTAGTTATTAGCGTAATTGCGGTTTAGTGAATGTTTTTTTAATTTTAATCATGTTAACGCCGTTTTAACGACGTTATTCAACCGCGGCAGGCATGAGGTCTTGCCTCCTCAAGCTGCAGCAGCAGTGCAGAAGTAGCTGCAGTAATCGGGAATAGGTTTCTCACATTCTGAGGATGAGAAGTCAGTCGGTTGTTTCTTACCTTCTCGTGTATAGGTATATGTAGGTATACACCGAAAATACTGTACACGAGATATACATACACGCAGTGACCGCACATCTCCTGCATAGTTTCTAAACAACGACGTCCACGTAAAACCGCAGCGGCTCCTACTCCGAGGATATTACAATCCCGTATTATATTACTTACATATACGCCAGGATATCTGACTGAAACTTCAAATTCTAAGCCTCAAACTATGAAAGGACTCATACTATATATATTTTCCCTTGAAAAATGAAAAATATTAAGATACCGATCATTTCTAATCAATTTTATTCTAATTAACATAAACCGCGACCGCGAGCTTCCTATCAAGCGAAGTAAAAGGGAAGAGAAAACAACGCCTATCTAAATCTGTAACTAAACTATCCCAAGGAAATATGTTGAAGTCGTAATAAATGTATTTCTTTTTTTCCTGCCAAGTTTCCGTTCCTCGGTTTAACAGCCGCGGATGATAATTTTCCCAACTTCCGTCGCCATGCGGTCTCGTAGAGTCTATAGGAGGTCTGATCGCATAGCTTTACGTCGAGTAGGAAAATTCCTAGCTATGGTTTATCTTATTATATCTATACCCATAATAATACACGTATATCTTACGTCACATACATATTATACATACCTATACTCCTACGCGTTTCTTACGTGTCGCCGAAGGGCGAAGGGCGAAGGATAGGCTGCAGATAGAGAGAAACGTGCAGTCGGCTAAGTTCATAGATATATACGTGTGGCGTGTCGCGATCAGGCGTGTACGCGATTTGTCTCGTCCTCTGGTAATTACGCCTTTATGCGAGAGCCTTTCTTGTCTCATTTGTTGCCTTACGCGTCTGGCTCACCTATCTGCTCCTTTCAGCTCCGAGACTCTGAAGTCTTTACTCAGACTCTTAGTTATTTAGTTTAGTAGTAGGTAGGTAGGTAGGTAGGTAGGTAGGTATAAGGAGACACGGTGGAGACGCATTCGAAATCGACGTCACAGCTAGGCAATCTTAATTAATATATGAGATGAAATTAGCACCGGCTGATATATGATTTCCGGCAAATGTTTTATACATATGTATAATGTATTATGTATATATTATAGTATTATATAAGCAGATATACGTAGGTACCCTGCACCTACCTACCTACCTGGTTGTCCAAGACCACGCGGTTATTATATCCCGCAAGCACAAAGGGACACCACCGTCTATTTAAATAATTTGTTTCGCTCTGACTTATGTGAAGGCTGTTTCATAAATGGACATTAATATGAGTAATGACCAGCTTTTACATACCATATCCTATTTTATGCTACCTTACTTTACCTTACACTTCAATTTAACCGGCTTCTTCTCATTTCAGATAGTTCATTATCGTCTTTCAGATAATTAACAATCGTTTTGTTAAGTTATTAATTTTTTTTTTTTTTCATTTTTTTCTGCATGTTACTAAACGAGATAAAAAAAAAAAAGAAAGGAAAGAAAGAAAGAAAGAAAGAAAGAAAAAATAGACATCTCCGTTTGAAATAGAAAAAGGTAGAATTCTTGGCTTCTTTCCGAAAATCGATGTTCTGAATAAGTAACACGAATGTTCTCGAAGTATCTCGGTCTTCCACCTGCCTCGAAGTTGAATTTATATTCGACTAGCTCGAACGGGATCGCGGATAGTAATTATCTCCCCATAGTTCATATGGGTTTGGTCGGTTTACAAGGTGTTAAAACAGTAATCGAATAAATTGAAGGGAGCTGCGGTGTGGAGTTGGCCTTTCTGTACTATACGGTATATATATATAAAGGAGCAGAGGTACGAGAGAAGAGAATGTGGTAGAGAGAGAAATTGAGCGGCAAATGTATAGGGAAGGGGGTGAATGACGGACACGCCGGCGTATGTCGGCCATAAAACGACGTGTTGGACACACGGCCTTCGGCCCGAAGTTATAAAGCTTCGTGGGACATCTTTATTGAACGAGCGATAGGCCAGTTAGAGTCCTCCAAACTTGTAAATACCAGATATGAGTTGTATTTCTTTCCAAGACCACGTACGGTTTCAGTCCCATGCATCAGCTGCCCACGTCCACGTGTAATGTGTATAATACCCTGAAGGAATTCATTCGTTCATTCGTGAGTTCGTGAGTACGTTTGGTGACTTATTCGGCTATCTACAAATGCACGGGGGGAAAAAACCAACCAACCAACCAACCAACCAACCAAGTCCATCCCTATAGCAGAAGCCCCATAGAATTCTCATAGACTGTGGAATGAGACATGCACCAGCACAGCACACATGTGGCTATACGACTCCATAAACGCAACCATTTACAAGTTGGAGCTTATGCTTATCGCACGTGAGGATTTCGTCCCCTTCTTTATTTCCTTGCTTCATACATATATCATCGTCATGAATAGTTTTCTTCTTTCATTGAGTTAAACATTTTTTTACAAATATATGGTATCACAAGCTTCTCTATATTAAAAATTCCATATCGAATAATAATGACGAAAATAAATTGAGAAAAAATAAATAAAAGGATATAATTGGCCATACGGTGGGATAGTGCAGGACCTCGATAATAACGAGAAGGCTTTTGCTCTGAGCTAATTATATTTTCGTCAGCTCTCGCGTACCGCGCAACATGTCTGACATTAATTGCTGTTACTTTCTTATACAGATTACAAGCCTGCGCCTTTAACATCAGCTTTAATCTCCGATGCGATACAAAATCCGCGACTAACACGTCAGACGTCATCGGCTTTACTTTACGACGAAAGCACGCGACTCTTAAAGAGACTAGGTTGCTTATTCGTCAATGGGGGGAGAAAATTGAAAACTCAAAATTTGGGACAAGATTTTGGATTCGTTGCTTATCCTCAACTTAGCTGAATCTTAATTTTCGAAAATTTTCAATAACTCGAGAAACAAGCATCGTGACTTATATTCAACGTACTGCGAGCAACGCGTTAGTTTCGAGATACAGAAATGACCGCGATAATCCGTAATTTCCCCGGAAAACTGTGGCTTCGGGATTGAGATAGCTATTTACGGAGGCGGATGAACGGATAATCGAGAACGGACGCGCGGGTGAGACGTGGTCAGCTACTAGCGAACAGAGTTGTTACCAACCAACTACTCCTGCATCATCAGGCAAAAGTAGCGCGGTTTAACCAGCGAGATAGCGTCCATCCGGAATCCCTTATCACCGGAGGTTGCCAGATCTTTAATTTCCCTTTTCCTCCAAGCTGTAATTAGACTTAAGAGAAATACCGCAAAATATTTCTCTTTCTTTAAGAAATGTAAAAAAAAAAATTGATATTAAAAAATTTCGATCGATATTCCCACCGAATTTAAAACCCTTTGGAATAATCAGGTGCAGAGTTCATACTGCTTTACAGTTTATTGGATCTTCGATTTATTGGGACTTTCTGCGCCCTTGTATCCCGGCCCCTGGGGCTACCCGAATCGAACGCAACCCCCCGTTGACTCTGCAGGCGAGATTTCGTTTAGTAGTCGCGTGTTGTACGAGGTTGCCTTCGGGGACCGTTTGGTCGAACGTCGAAGAATTCCTGATGGCAAAGGGACCAGAGTTTATAATTTGTTTTCTTTTATTATCATTCCAAAAATTCGATTTCTGCAACCCCGTCGCGTACCATGGCTCGAATCAGGGTACCAAATCAAATCACTCAACCCTAACGGCGAGAATCCTACATTTTTATATCGTAAACTGATATTCAACGCATATTATATATATATATATATATATATATAGCGTAAGCTGTACGGAGGTATAGTTATAGTTACCTCCGCGCATAGTCATCGAAGAGAATAACACCTCTGAAAAGATATCGCGCCAATTAATCACTGATCTAACGAGGCTTGCGGTCGTCGATAATTAACCTCCATTGATTGCCACTATTGTGAGTCTAACAACGCCGTTTTCTAAGACTTAAGTATCACGTATGTACCTATACACACTGTGCAGTCCTCAGAGTTTTGCTTTGCTTGCTGTCGATTAACGCGATCGCAATTTCCATCTACACATGTATTTACACACGTATATAACCGTGTGTACATAAATAGTACATAAGTAAGCGCGTGCGTGATCTTAAGTTCAAACTAAGTAAAAGAATGCCCTTTGGGCACGTGCGCGTGCTCGAGGTGACGACGGGACATCGAGAGGCCGAAGAAGACGGCCAGGAATGTCATCGACGCCCACGTTTACCCCTCGTATACCTACATCGGCCACAATATCCTCGGGCTAAGATGCGCTAAGCAAGCCACTGTGAAAGAGACGTACTCTCAATAAATCCAGAGTATCAAATTTATCGGTTATAATTCTTAGCACTCTATATGTTCATCAAAGTTACATCTATTCCATTTCCATTCGGACTGAACCAGAATCAGTTATCATCGAACAGAATAAAGACGTCCTCTAGTAGTGCAGCGGAAGAGGTTTATCCTCGATAAGAAAAAAAAAAAAAAAAAAACAAAAGAAAAACGAAGAACCGCCAGGAAATTCTCGCAGTTAATAATTTTTTTTTCCCTTTTTTTCTATACGGTCAAACGGTGGTTGGTGGTAGAACTGTATAAGAGATGGGTAAGATGTATGTAGGCACATTATTATTTCTAAGAGCGTAGGGACAGAGCCAAGCGGTAGTCTCCCATACCGCAAAAGCTGTTACTCCTCTCGGCGTCCTCTCGGCTCTTGGCTCTTGGCTTCTTTGCTCTTGGCGTCCTCGAGTCCTCGTCGCGTAAAGCAACTATACGCCGAGTGGAAGTGGCCGGTTTGAAATAGCGGGGGGGCATTCAATGCTGATTTCTGCTAATTCCAAGAGTAATGTAGTGGATTCTATTGCTACCGCTATTGCTTGCTCGCTCGCTTGGCTTACGCAATGTCCTCAAATGGCGTGTGCGAGTAATTGTTTTGCTACGCGGACCGCTTACACTTCTCTGTTTCTGTCAGCACCGGTAGAAGATAGACTTTAAACTAATGGAGTGTGCCTTTCCATGTTCATCTACCGATCGCGGAATATTACAACAAGATATGATTCAGAAATCTGGATTCTACATCGAGAGAAAATACGATATTGAATTCTATCCCATACGACGCGATCGGTCAATGCATTGCAGAAGCGCTTCTTGAATTACGTCCAATCGTTAGTATCAAATTAAAATCTTAGTGCGCGTCTATAGTTCGGATGAAGAGAGGTGGGGTCCAGGTGGGGACCCGGAATAGACCCAAATTCGTACACCCACGTCGTCGTGTCTTTAGCGCGTGAGACATGACTAACGTCTTGTTCGAGGGCGATGAATAGTCATTTATTGTAATGCGCCTTCGCCTCTGTACGATGCTCGCGGGCGAGTCGAGAATAGAAATTGTAGGTAGATGGGAGGAAAGGTTGGCTCAGTCGAGTCAGGGCTAGGCCATCTTGGACGCAGACCAGTATTAGATACTGTAGATAATTATCATCTCGTTCTTGTGAAACATGGGCTTACTCCTAGATTATGACAGTCTCGAAATTCTTTATCAACGCACAATATCTCCGCGCGATCGAGGGATTAATGTGAAGTTGGAAAGCTACTGGACACGAGCTTCTTCTTACAAAATGCATATTATATCGCGTTTGTACTCCCCTTTTCCCTAATAATCGTCATTCCAGGCACGTACTAACCCTCGTCTCGTTAACACCGTGCGAATGCCAACCCAGTGCGCGTGCAATGTCTTTGCGCGAACCTGACGTAGCTGTAGCCCAACGACGGCTGTCCCGTCTTGTAACGGACTGCTGAACAGCTCTTTGCCATTTATTTTCTTTTTTCTGTTTTTTTTTTTTTTTTTTTTTTTTTATAAAGCGGAAATAGCGCTTTCAACAGAATCTCTAAACGAACTAAACATGTTTACCGATTAGCCCTAGGGCTGCCGATTTTCGGGGATAAATTTTCGACCGATTTAATTATAGCCGATCAAATCCTGCGGATGCAGAATTAAGGGCGCAAAATGTTTGAAGTCGGTTGTCTCTTGGCTGCGGAATGCAACCAGGCGCCAAGAGACTCGAGGGAACAGTCGGTAGCTGTCGTCGACACCCTTTGACACCTCGGGTAACAACTCCTGTCCATGTAGGGTAGCGGCTCCCAGTATCCCTGGCATGCAAAACGGAGTAAAGCCGACAGAACAGTAGAGACACCAGAGGCAGTAGTCCGCGTATAGGACAGGAGAAGACGCACTCCATGACGTCCGCAAGTTAGGCTCTAACAACCTGGAATGAGCTCTGTAGAAATTGTGGTATTCCGAATGTATAAAATAGTAACGGTGTTAGGAGGTTCATATTATCATGTTGAAGGAAAAATTTATCATCAAAGCTCGCATAGAATGAGAAAAAAAAAACAAAAAAAATGAATTGGAACAAACCGCACGTGCCTGAGCTTTCTAATTCAGCTGTGCAAATAATATAGAGATTGCTAATTTAATGACTCGATCAGTTCAATACCTGAACTCTTTTCGTCGAGTGTATAGGAACGCGGATAATATGCCCTGAGGTTTGGAGGTGCGTAAAGCGGTCTAGTTCCCAGCTGTGGAATGGGTATATATATATATATATAGGTATATATATATATATATATATGTATGTGCGAGCGTGTTCCCCGCGTATTATCATAATTTATAAATTATAACATACGGTGTTTGGCCGGGCATCGTTTGTTGAGAATCGGCGAGCCATTGCAGGCATATATGAGGCCGGGCCGTTGTAGGTGTGAATAATAACCCGCCCCTGGCCCTGACTATCGGTTTCAATTTAATTAACAGCCTCCGATCGCCATAACTCACTAATTATACGATTTCAGAGCTCCGAAGAGATAGAGAGAGAGAGAGAGAAAGAAGTCTGAGGTTCGTATTTAATGAAAATAAAAAAGGGTGGTGATATAAACGTATACATATATACAATATACATACACTGACAGAAAAACAATAAAAAAAGAATTTTTTATTTTTTGCAATGCGCCAAGTTTTATCAAAAACGTTCTTTAATGCTGTTGTACATGTTAGCGCGATAACAAGTCTTTCAATTTTAATTAACACATATCGCTGTTGCATATACCTACATACATGCCTCGCCTCGCCTATAGTACTACACAGCTGTATTATTTATCCACTTTCACTAATCATTGATAAAGTGAATAAAAAAAAACCAAAAAAGAAAGAAACGCAAAACGGTCAGACCCGATACGAACACATATTGCAATTATAATCGGCAAGTGTCTCAACGAAGCTCTTTGTCACTTTAAGTGATATTCATTACCCAAAGTTATTACCTACTGAATGGCGCTAACTCGCGCCTATATCCTTCTCGCGTAAACATATAGGTATATGCTCGCAGTATAACGACGATAGATTATATTGCTAGACACTTATAGGTACAACAACACATTGTGTTAATAATACTAACAGCAAGAACAACATATGATAATAATAATGCGTATGGAAGCTTTCGAGCTGCGGATATTATATGATCTTTAATTATGTGTATAATGTATCTATGGGTAGCGATTTCTTCTGGATTTATGCGGGCGGTTTTTCGCAGTTGCGACGAAGGGATCCGATCGTTCGAACGATTTATTAATTGCTCGTTAGCGTCTGTAATATCGTTTATATAAATCATTTATTGATTTGTTATGATAATTATTGTATCGCACTAAGTTTAACTTATATATCTGTTGGTGCATATTGCAGCGCCTGTGGCGTTACGAAAATTAATAATACTTGTATAGCTGTACGGGTTACAGATCGTTCATTGCTTCGAATTACTCGCTCTCCAGGCATATATATACAGAAGACCATGCCTGTATCTACTTATGTAGATATTTAGATCGTGAGGTACCGAAATATATAAAGCGAGGGCGGATTTATAAGCGAAAAAAAAAAAAAAATATATAGAAAAAACGAAATAAAAAATAAAACCAGGGTATAACGCGTTATACCATGAAGCTGTCAGGTTTCACAATAATAACCGTCGGTGTTGGAAATAATTTATTGCGAATTCGTACCGCGCCTAATATATTTAGGGGGGATTTTGTATGGGTGGCGTGGGAGGGCGGGATATTATGCGCGGTGAAAGTTGGCGCGAAAGGATTCAGTAATCAGTTATTGTCATTATCGTCCCACGCGTCACCGCGTACGTCGCATAGACACAGCAATGAAACACTGATTAATCATTATTTCCACATTCCATAAGCGATCGAGCGCGCAAATATACGTACAACCGCGTACAACTAAATCGGCGATAACTATATTCGACATGTCGATCGTTTGTTTTATTTAATTTATCTTATTAAAACGACTATTAAACTCTTGCTTTTCCCCCTTTAGTCGATAAAGGGCAACATATGCTCGAGATATCGTACAATTTCTGTATGAAATTCAAATTCACTTCTTATCAGAATCGCGAATTATACAATTTCCGAGCAACCGTATGGAGCCCGGTGCAGAATGTGGCTACTAAACAATGCACCACCCGTAGGCAAGAACATCGATACCAACCGAATTACCGAAATTTATGTTTCCCTTGATCAGCATAATTGCGGCATTAAACATACCTTCTTCACTTGTTTTACATTATCTTATACTAAAGTCTTGTTTCCTCAACCAAACCAGCATATTTCGCAGGTAGATATAAATAACTGAAGAGATAATTAAAATTCATTAAACGTTCGTTAATCATTATAAATACAATAATTATTGCAATCAACGTGTCGATATGCAGACCAGTACACTAGACAGATGAATGGAAACTGGAATTTTGTTCGTTTAATTTTTTTGTTTTTTCATCAAGTTTTATCTACTCTGGCTCGATTAAGCGAACGACTATGTGCAGGGGATTGGCTAGTGGGTTAGGTCGTGCATTCCTTGGTGCACGTCTATCGTCTAGCCGTTCGACTTGGGAGTCGTAGACGCCGAGGTGGCTGCCAACGGCAGCAAGGACGCTGCTTAATTCATTAGAACGAAGGTCTGAACCGCGCATCTTACGACGGTTCAATGGATGGGTATAGAGGTGCTCGGCTATCGTCTTGAATCCGTAAATATAAAAATAGCTGGAGGAGTGGCGAGGCCATTCCTTCACACGTTGAAGAAAAATCTTATCCGTACCCGATTCGACCTGGCTGGACTTATACTGGACGCAGGGAAATATGATAAAGTCGTGATTCTTGGAGGAGATTTTTTTTATCACCTTTCGAGGTTTAGCGTTCTTGGCCGAAAGGTCAGAGTCGGAATAGATTTACCACATCTTGAAGGAGATATTTTAAAAGCTACGTCTACGTGCTGTGCAAGTTACGAGGACGGCCTGAAGCCCGATTCTTGCGGCTTTTAAGAAAGCTTACGTACCGTCTGTGATCACTGATCCAGGTACACACATCTACACGTGTATAAAGTAATATTGCGTTTCACCTTCGCCGCTAAGTCTTCAGGGCTATACCGAGTCGCTTAAGATACGCATCTAGCATATGACGCATCGCGCCCTTCCAAAGAATTATGGGGTGTTCATGTATTTATCGCCCATACAGGTATATACGCGCAGTTCCTGGAGCTCCGAGTTCTCGGATAGATTCACAACCCCCAGGTAATAATATCCACCTGAAGAAACCGTTTTTTCATTTACCGATCGGCTAGGCTAGAATAATTATTGATCCACTATCATTATTTATTGAACTATATTTATAATAAAATCGAAATTGAGTCTTCAGCTTCGTTCTCACCGGAGAGAAAATTAGGCAGGATGCCGTTTGTCACAGATCTCAATCGATCAAGGCTCTTCTTCAAGAACGTCGTCATCCTGTCAATTAAAATTGGCAAGAATCCTTCGCCGATCGACGAACGTCTCGTTGAAAATCACTATCGAGGGTGAGACGCATCAGGACTTTGAAGTATGCTTCTTATACTCCGCTGTAAGATTGAGACACAAATTTTAATTATGGGACTAATTAGTGATTTTCTAGTATACAGATAATGTCTAATTTCGAAAGTTATGATAGCGCAGCTAATCATGCGTGTAGTATTAGAGTTTCGCTGTGATCCTTGAGTCCTCTAACAGCGGTACTGTATCTCGTCTATCTCCTTGCCGCATCAATTACGCGTTGGCTCTTTTGCGGTCGAGTTGCCCATTTAAGCAGGTTCCTTCCTTCGAGTCTGGCTTTCGCAGGACAGTCGCACAATGCTGACGTCACTCCTCTCGGCTGTTCTCTATCTCCCTTTTTCTCTCATCTGGGAGTCGTTATTATATTCCTCTCTTAAATACAGGTGCCTTGATCCTTTAGCCGCTCCGGAGTATTCCTGCCTCCCTCATCCTCTACTCTTTGCAATCACCCTGCACTGATCTATCCAATTAGTAAGATCTGCACCGCGAGCATCCGTCGCGATACAAATTATCTGTAAAGATTCCGATTAATCTTATACACAGAAACATATAAAATAAAGAAAGTTTAACAGCCGATGTTTTTCGTCCTTGCGGTGACTTTGATCGGCCCACGCCTACGCCAGGGTGAAATTAATTGGAAAAACGTAAATCGTCACTGTATACCTCGGTTTCAATCCGTATATCTTTCGACGGCACTCAATCCTTCCGATATATCGTGCAGGTATAATCGAGATGCGCGACCATGATTGCAATTAGTGCCGCTGCGGGAGTTCGATCTGCAGGTAGAACCTATATACGATATGTACAGAATAACCCTGTACACCACCCTAAGAGTAAAGTAATGCAAGCAATGCGCGTAATCGACGTTTCTTACGAGCCGAACTGCTTCAATGGAGGAGGGATAATCGTCGATTATTCTCGATGCGGAATCTAAGGACCATAATTACCTTTATACCTTCTAGTATATTCCAGACAAGGAGCGACTTATATATTATACTTATACGCGGAGTTTCCATTAAATTTTATGTCACATTTCGAAACTTGAATGAGAAGTTTGGAAAGTTTGCAGTGAAACGGCATGTATGCGACTATGCGTGCACATGTGTAACACAATTTGATCTTCACTGTGCATCGTCAGTTGAAAAACGACTTTGAGTAGGTATACGTATCTTGATTGGCTCAATGACGCGATTTGTTGAACGTTACGGTTCGCTCGAGGTAACAATATAAGATGAGCCGAGTACAAATTCGAGTCCTCGTCTATCTTCCACTTCGCCATAACGGGAGGAGGAGAACGAGGTTTATATCGTGTGGTTGGGTAGGCGGTTAGAAGCAGTAACAAACAATCAGGAGAGCCCCTTATAACCATGATTTTATGTTCCAATTTGCAAACGTGACGTTTTAAGCGACGCGACGCCATGCGTTCAGCAAGCCGACCGACAGCTCGATGTTCGAAGCAAATTCTCACGTAGCTATACACGCACCACGATACCACAGCATCTTCTCTAATCCTTATAGAACCAAGTCAAGTTTCTTTGGAAATCAGATTCACAGATGCGGAGGGAAGTTTTTGTTATTTTCATTTATTTAATGTTTTTCCTCGTTTTATATTAAATTTATCTGTTTTTTTTTTTTTTTTGTTTGAAATCTTTTACTAAACCGCTTGAGGCTTATCAACGGTACTCGTTGTCTACTTGGGTTGGCTCCAATCCCTGGATGGCTGCAGACGTCCCTCGTTAAATAATAATTTACCGCACTGAATGGGTACGCGAGACGAACGCGCTGATTTTATTACGATGGTTTAAGAATAAAGCTAATTATTTACATTTATTGTTCGATTTTTATGTTTATGGTTATGTAAATTATTCCCTAATGGAAGGCTCGGAGCCTCTTCGCCTCTTCGCCTACAACTCGTATATACGCTCCTTGAAAAGACCGAGCCCATATCTTTCGGGTCTAATTGAGCCAGTAGACCCTCGTGAGATATCCACTATAAATTTCTCAGTGCGGTAAGGAATTTAGAAACTATTAACTATATATATAACTTTGCGGGGTGCGAAAGTGGGAAATTTACTCAGGAACTTTACGACAGGTGGGTTAATTTTTACTTGTCATCATAGAATAAAGTTACTATACTACTTTCTTATCGAAATGTATAGAAATAAATAAATTTCTTATTCATTTATCAATGGAAATCGATGCAATCTAGGTATGTGCGAGAACGACGAACCGTGGGAATCAATTGTGATCGTGGAATGAAGCTACAAAAAAAAAAAAAAAAAAAAAAAAAAAACAGAATAAGAAAAAAAGTTATCGAAAATAAATAAAATCGCAAAAGCACGTGCGTTAGTCAGTTGTACTGCATATATTGTGTGCTTACGCGATAGACGTGGCTATCGAGGTGTTTTGTAAAAGATTGTTGCGCACTAGATTGTAAATATCGAAACGAAACATGGTTAAAGTTTCAGTTTTCTTTCAAGGTAATAATTATATTGATTAATGAATAAGAGATGAAACGAATGAGTATATAAAATACTATATCGTAGTTTTTGATATGCGGAAGCTGTGTAACGTTAGTTGAAATTATTTTTATCGTAAAAGAGGAAAAACGGAAAGAGTATTAAAGCACGAAAAAATGTACATTACGCTTTTAATCGGAGCCAGAGAATCTTGGACATCTGGCAAGTAAATATACAAGAAGATTTAGGGGGTCGCCGGTAATGCCCCAATAAATTGTACCGTTTCGTCAGAGGGGTCAAAAACACTCGGGATCTAGATGAACCCGAAGATCGTATCGCGGGATTCTTGTTTTGTAAATTCCTAGATATCGCCGCTCATCTCTGCCTGGCTAGAGCACTATGAGAGAAAGAAGGACCCATTACGTGGGATGCCAGAAATAACTGTGCCCCAAAATTCGTAGGTGTATTTCGTGCTCCTCTCGTCACCGTCACCGCTTCGTATAGGAATATGCACTAAAAATATGCACGGAAGTTCCAGGTCTGCGTCTCTGCAATCGATAAGAACCAACTCTCGAAGTTCATCTCGTCGATATTATAAATCGAGATTGAACATATTGAATACCTTCTTTGACCTGAACATTGTACAGCACAATACCTTTCTTTGTTCACCCAACTCTGGTTTATATAGTATTATGTGCCACGATGAAGAGTGGCGAGTTCATATCTCGAACCCTTCCTCCCTCTCTAACTTATCTCTATAAAACTCGTATCTTTCGACAAAAATGTATTTACAAGGCAACCATTGCGCAGTGAGAAACGATAAGCGAAATCCCATCACATAATTCTTATTCAAAGTGATATACAAGCTATTTCGCGAGGTGTAAGGATTTTTCCCCCGTTCATGAATAGATAATCTATATATTTTTTTTTTTTTCTTTTTTTTTCTCACCAATGGGATGATTTTCGCGACATTTTATTACCTGTGTTTGTTCGGAGGGTTGGAAATTGTTGAAGGGAAAAAAAGCCACGTGTATTTAGACAGACTTATGGCGAGTAAACTGTTCGCAAATCCATTTATCTAACTCTAACACAGTGAACAACTAATATCGTAAATTTTGGTAACTCACACCCTTAATTAAATGGTCTAAGATTCAAGTAGATCGTTTATCACCTTTAGGTTCAGTTTATTAGATAAATGCGAGGACAGGTACATTGATAGCTGTTATTTAAAAATAAAACTTAGTCTAATTAAGATCATTATGGACGTTGACTTGTCATGGCACCCCTTTAATGTGACACACGCCAATGACAAAAATAGGGATAACCATTATGACGCACAATACAAGGAGCGGTACTAGAATAAACGAGACAAAATGAAGTTAGAAAAAATAAAATATGATCTAAGATCTATTCCCGACTATCTAATTAATATTTGTCAATCATATTTACTCGTGTGATTGGGATTCGCCAACGAAGGTAAAGTGCAAAAGACGCCAAGTACGAAAATGAAGAGCAGAGATAAACCGCATAATACGAATAGCCATCCTAAAGTGAAGGAAATCACATAGAATAAAATCTCGACCAACTGATTTTCTCTATATTTGACAATATTATCAATAATCAATCATATACTTACCTATGAGAATAGAATCTTCCCGTGAGTATACAACCGTCTTGTTAATAGGTGCTTCATGCGTTGACCCCACGAAATTATTCATAAACCAATAGACGACACGTAACATCGAGTTTTTGTTCACCGATGTCTCATTGCGCAGAGGATCCAAGTGCATCGAAGACAGCTGGAATATTATAGTGACGTATAATTTCTGGTATCATTTTGATAATAATTTTGAAATTTTTAATAGAAGGTCCAGACCGTATGCGGAATATTTATAACCGTTTTAGTTTTATGAGCGCACAAGAGCGTGGACAGGTCAGAGTATAAAATAGGCTTACCATAATTTGAGGCATCACAGGTTAAACCGAAGAGGTATATTTCGAGAATGATCAAATAATGAATAGAAACAAAGTTGAGAAAAGACTCACGTCGATGTCCAGCAGCTCTAAAGCACATCGAACAACTGCGCGTCCGGGCAGCCGGGAGGTCAGCAATCCTCTAGATCCGGTATACTGTTTCTTGTGATAAGATAAGAATCTTATAATTATAACAAACGCATAATATGAGCTAATGAAGCTTGATTGTGGACTCTCTCTAAGTGTTGACTCTATCATTGCTATAACATGAAGAACATACGAAATGAATAAATGCCGTTATTCGTTGCCGATTTATTCGGCAATTTAATTCTATAATTCGCAGTGATAGCGCGCATAGCTAAGGGACCATTACCTGGTAACGAAGACCGAGGTTTTGCATATAGTAACGCAAAATGGCGAGTAACTAACTAGTTTCAGTGGTAAACGCGCGGTTAGTGTAATCAAACTGTTGGTACACCAGCAACCCCTTCAAACCCGCGTTACACAGTTGTCTGTGTGTGTGTGTGTGTGTGTGTGTGTAAACGTGGGACGTAAACGAGAAGCGCTGATGGCCTCCGAGTGTGAGATACTGGACCTGTTACAAGCAAATGCATTATCAAACCAGAGTTACATACACATTGCCGGTCGAGTGAATCGGACAGTTCCGGAATCGCCCTTTAATTAAAAGCTGCAATTTCGCGTGCGACAGACGCTCATGACTCGTTCGAATTTAACGTTTCCGAATTGGGTTCGGTGAAGTTGGATTCATGCGAATTCCGTACGAATTCAAGTACCTCTCTTCGAATGGCGATGAAAAGAGGCACTTTATTCGTCCTTTCAGTTTAGTTTTTCGAAAATTCGTTCCGTTCAAACGGGTAACGTATAAAGTCAGTGTCTGTCGAACTGTGGCTAATTTGGAGTAATTAAAATGAACTTGTCGCTCGAGGATAGATCCTACTTATGAGTAGCCAATTAACGTCTTGGCTGATTACTTGTACTATTAAATGGCGATTAATCGTCATATCTCGATCTGGAAGGACGGGGTATGTGGAACGAGTGGCAAATGCCATATGACTATATTATTTTCGTACTTTTGTTGTTCTTTTAGATTTTCGTTTTTTATACAAGAAAAGCACTCCGCGGTATATGGAGAGGCAAAGGCAAACCGACATATGGAGAGATGGACAAAAGAAAAATGATCGCTAATGCCTTCCTGCTCTTCTGATGGCCACGCATATCTACTATATGTATACATATACATAATATATATTCAAGGTATGTATAATATAAAGACGTCTCGGTTGTGGCCTGCAGACGGCAAGGTCTCAGAGTACCTATTTCTTACGAAGTTACGGTCAGGTCATTAATCGTCTTCTTAATTAGCCTCACTATTAAACACCGATTAATTGTTCCCCAACGTTAATACCTACAGCGACACGCAGAAAGTCTCGCGATACGGCTAAAGCTTGTCTCTGTTCTGTAGGCTGAACGAATTTGTCAATTCATTTTTGTTAAGTTCAAATAGATCGAAGTGATGATCCGAGCCTAGGAAATGACATTATCGCGTTATCGTACCTTTCAGCAAACTCACGGTGCCTGCAGTTAATCGATAATCGAATGACACCGGGCGTGGGAAAATTTTAGGGAGCGCAAATACCGGCGTGATATCTTCGTGGGAGGAGGAGTAGATTAATAGTAAAAACGAGTAAAAGATGTTTTTTTAATTTTTTTTTTTTTTGAAATTTCTATTCATCCTCATCCCCTGTGGGAGGACGACTCGGTGTTTATATACGTCTGAGTTTCAAGGATACGTTGTCTCATGAGACGCGGTCTTTATAACGCGAATTACAACTGCAGAACTGAGTAAGTATTCGCCGTTGAAGACGACGCACGAGAGAAAAGGATCTTAAGGACCGCGGTAAGACTTAATTAGCCTGGCTGCCCTCTACTGTCTCGTTACGACGACAAAATTATCCATGGAAGAACCGCGACCGATTCGCTTGGCGATTAAATTGTTAAATAATTTAATTATCAAATTATGCTAACCAGCCGTCGTAAAACCCCCGACTGTTGGAACACTTCATGAAAGTAACAAGAACTCGACATGTCATTCCGTTCCCTTTTACGCTCGCTCTCTCTCTCCATCTCCGCTTCTTCCAAATATATCGAGTTTCACAAATTTTCTGATTTTACGATTATAATCAAACTGACAAAATCCCGAAGATCGGTCTTGGTTGATATTTCATCAGTGATTTAAATGTATAACGATTCTGTCAAACGGTGAACTATACCTATCTGCCTATCCTACGTGCGTGTGCGCGACCTTATTTACGCGATATTTTTAATGCCTATACTTTAAAGTTTGGAAATTTTACTTTTATATCTTATATTCGTTTTTTAATTTGATTATGGCTAGAGGCGAAAGGATCTATGGTCCTAGGTCCTAATAAATATCAGATTTCTATTTTTACTTATTTTCTTTTTACTATACATATAACTATATATATATAAATTATTATTTTTTTTCTTTTTCTTTTCTTCGTGTCTTTCCTCCCAATGAGAAGCGATCGCGCGACGTGCGTTCAAACACCCAATAAATAAACGAGAAAGGCAAACGCCATGGTTTGATTCACCGCTGGGCGGCTTGCGCGTAAGTGAGACAGTTTTACGCCAGTTTTTATAGCCATGCGGTGTCATGCGTCGCCGCCCTCCGTCGCCCTCTGAGACCCTTTGAAGCCCTTGCTGAGCCAAGCGACTACTCGGATGTCGCAGGAATCACGACTATTGATATACACAGCAGTAAAAGTACCTACGTCCGCTCGATAATACGCGCATGAAAGAAATGTAAAATAAATTAAAAAAAAAAAAAAAATGAAAAAAAAAAGTAAAAAATGAGGAGACGAAGGAAAGAGAAGTGGAGAGAGAAAAATAAAAAATAAATAAATAAAAATACTCAAAGAACTTCACCACTCGATGACATAAACAAGCTTCGTTTGCCTGAGACTCACCGTCTAGGTACTTACCTGCTACTATACACCTAATTGTTAAAAAGCGTCGTAACCCAAAGCGCAGTAACCATGAATTTCAAGATTTCCAACTCTCATCTTTACCGATTTGAAATATCAACCGATATGGGGGTCTAAGACTTGGCAGAGACGATCACAGATCGTTATATTTCAGATGGTGAACAAGAGAGACGTTTATTGAGCAACGAACGAATGACTTTTATAATTACGGCCTGCTCTCTCTTTCATTAAATGAAAATAACCGATGGAAGATTAAAGATAGGAAACTAGCAAACGCTGTGTGGTAAATCATACTGATGTATCGTAACTAGGATTGAAAATATCACTCGGCGAAGAGAGTTTCATTGCTTGAGGGGTCGGCTCATTGAATATGGATTTTTTTCATTTTCTTTTTAGTTCTGCTGCCCCCTACTATTACGCGAGTCTAAGTCTCGCAAGAGTGGACGACGAACGCCTGACATTAGAATTACAAATATGCCACATGGCACGCGCCTTGGGCACAGACGTTCGTAATGTCAGACATTTTGCGAAAAATTTCATGCCTCCAGGTACCCAGAGCTGGAGCCAAAGCCGAGGACTGGACTGGACTGGACTGGACTGTCCGATTTTATGATCCCTTCTTTAGCAAAGTCTCGCTGAATTTGTGGGCGGCAGATGTTGGCGAAGCTTATTTTACCTTTTCATTCGTCGACAGTTAAAAAGCCAAAGTGGACCCACTCATTAAATAGAATTCGGGTTCAGTCTCGTCGAAGCACATAGCAGAAATTCTCACCAAATTGTCGAGAACCGGCCAGTGTATCGCATTGGTCCTCAAGCATTTCGATCCATAAATTTTGAGAAAATACAAGCCCAATTCTCTCAGACCACATGAAAAAGTTTTATTTGTCATGATTTCTGCACGTATGAAACTTAGCCCAGTATTTTTCTTCGAGCTCATTTTTTTATCGGGAATGAACAATCTACAGATACAAGGACCTGATATGGTTAGGAAAAGTAATCGTTTACCTATTAGTCTCCACAAATTATTATCATTACCCAAGTCTTTAATTAATCTGATCGTGTGACTAATCTTGAAGTTGAATGCTCTGATTATGAAATATCCTTGCCCACACCGACGAAATGAAATCCAGAAGCGAGTACCCAGTAATCAGCAGCCCACGTTTGAGGGTACGTCCATCATGCAACGAAATATACTATTATCTTGAATTCTTATTTGAAAACGATTTCCTTGACTTTGTGGATCTTCGATTTTTGTGCATTTTTAGAATATCCCCACTATTCATTGTAAGATGAGACCGTGTGGTAGAAAATCTCGGGTTTGTCAGGGGCGCAGAAAGTCAGTCGTCTCCTAGACCCGAAGAGCGTAATAAATCTTGTATAAAAGATAACATCCTCGTAGGCGGTTTTGTAGAGGCTGTTAGTATACGTAGAGATCTGAGAGACGCGTCACTCAACACCTTTCTGACCTCAGAAGTTGACCCTATCGCAGTGGGTCCAGAGCTTGACACCTAGTTATATACACGGTGGACCTTATCAATTTTATTCGCTCCTTACGTCATCCTCGAATTTCGGTGGTAACATACTAGCCGATAAATCACAAGGTAACTACGACCGTTTATAGAACTGGCGAGGTACGAGAACGACGATGCTCAGCAGTAAAACAGAGAGTTCATAATTTAAGGTTGTGGAATGGTTTTTTTTTTCACATTTCGTCGTACCTAACTCCGCCGTTTCATTCGCAGGTAAACGTTGATAATTTATGAAGCAACTAATCGAAGAAATAAGTGTCATCGTTTGGTAGTGCAAATTTATAAAATGAATAAAAAAAAAAGTAGAAAAAAAAAAAAAAGAAAAAATGATGGTTTTAGCTAAGGAGAAGGTTCTCTCTCACGGTTTTAGCTCTTGGAGAATGTGTGACACTCGTGTCTCACAAGCGTACTCGGGCGTCTCGCCTACGCGCGAGCGCCGTGTGTCTCTCTGGTGAAGAAGAAATCTGATATCCCCTGTCAGACCGATCCAGGATATTATGTTTGCGACGTCGTTCTCCCAGGATCTGATAAGCACAATAAACTCAATGCGGAGAGAAACTCATTCGCGGATTCGAGATACCTGCATTTGTATACACCATCCTCGTAAATCATAAGACGTAATTTCATAAACTTGTTGTGGAACTCGCAGATTAGATATAGATATATATATATATACCACTTTCATTGAGAAGATGAAAAATCGTGCAAAACGATTATCCTGCTGGTTCACAACAGAAGATCCAGTGTCACCGATCACGTTGACGTAGGTCGTATACCCTCGACGATTAAGTAACAGAATTAGATCAGTGAACTTTGACCTATCATACGGTTGTAAGATCGGATGAATTCAGATTTTACATCGAGCTTATCGATCTTCGCCTATAACGGACCAAATTTAGTACCCTTCCACGACTATTGATTGAAAATATAAATTTTCTTGTATGTATTTTCAAAAATTTTCATAATTTTTTTTTTTTCCTGTTTTTAGCTAAAATCATGCGGCAGTGAAATCTAGGCCGAAATATGTGTAAAAAAATCGTAAATACTTGTGCAGATTCTTCATGATCACATTACGACACATGTGTGTATAGAAATTCTCTACTTTTATACATTTTTTGATTAATTTTGCAAATGTTCCATCCGACTTCTATAAATCAACCGTGGGGCTACCTACCGATGATTCAAAGAACAAGAGGGTGCTTCTATGGATGAAGTTTCTTGATCAGCATGGCTCAAATCGATCGATTAACGTTTTCGGATCAGCTCGATAGATCTGAGCGATCGTGGAACTGAAGAATCCATAAAAATCATAAAATCTTGGGTCCGAGATGTGATGTTACATCTTTTATTGCATAGAATTTCATCAAATAACATTACAGCGCTCTACGTTATCGACAGTTGCCGATCAATGACGATATCAAACGTTGGTAACTTACCACCAAACTCAGAATCGCCGAAAATGATCCAAATCGAGTTTGTAATCAAAAGAAAGGTAACATGTGCAGCGTGTTTGTTTGAACAAATTTTTAGTCTGCAAAATAATTTGCAAAATACTCATCACGTCGGTAATACCAGCTCTCTATGTTATGGATCGTCGAGGAATTACCGGCTAGTCAACCTCCTCTATGGTCGGATTATCGCGACCTTCATTACCACTGGTGGATCTTTCCCCCGGTGTAGCTGGTCCCGGATACCCAGGCGGTACAGTACCACTTCCTTGATAAAGCTTGGTGATTATCGGACCGCAAACCTTTGGTTAATTAGAGAAAAAGAGATAAAAAAAAAATTGTTCAAGAAATAAATTTCAAGATAAAAGAAAAGTGGGACTGCCCCTGCCTTCTCAGCCTCTTTGAGCTTCGCCTCGAATTCTTCCTTTTCCGCGAGGATGTTGGCATCCATCCATTTGATGATCTCCGTGCATTTGTCGTATATCAGCTTTCTGTCAGTCTCGGAAATCTTCTCTATGATCTTCTCGTCCTCGACGGTAGTTTTCATGTTAAAGCAGTACGACTCGAGGTTATTTTTCGCTGATATTCTATCCTTCTGCTTATCATCCTCGTTGCGATAAATCTCAGCCTCGTTAACCATACGTTCAATTTCTTCCTTGCTCAATCGGCCCTTGTCGTTTGTGATTGTAATCTTGTTTTCCTTGTTGGTAGATTTCTCGACCGCCGATACGTTCAGTATACCGTTTGCGTCTATGTCAAAGGTCACCTGAAAAATTGGCATAAAAAATTTTCAAATCGGTTTCATCTAGCCGTTTCCGATGTTGAACGTTAGAGAATTGCGGGATCCAATCGACAAATCAAGAAAGTAAGAATTTTACCTCAATTTGTGGAACGCCTCGGGGAGTTGGGGGAATTCCTGTCAACTCAAACTTTCCGAGAAGGTTATTGTCCTTGGTCATTGCTCGTTCCCCTTCGAAAACTTGGATCAGGACGCTCGACTGATTGTCCGAGTAAGTGGTGAACGTTTGGGTTTGCTTAGTCGGGATCGTCGTGTTGCGCTTAATGAGAGCTGTCATCACGCCTCCGGCCGTTTCTATCCCCAAGGATAAGGGCGCCACGTCTAGGAGGAGAAGGTCCTGGACAGCCTCGGACTTATCTCCGTGTAAGATAGCGGCTTGGACAGCTGCTCCGTAAGCAACAGCCTCGTCCGGATTGATGGATTTGTTCAGCTCCTTGCCGTTGAAGAGGTCCTGCGGACGTGACGAGGATTAGAAAATCGTCTAGACGGTCATTAATTCACGGTAATATGTAATAACCTGGAGTAGTTTTTGGATTCGTGGAATCCTCGTCGACCCTCCGACGAGTACGATGTCGTTGATCTGAGCCTTGTCCATCTTGGCATCCCGCAACGACTTTTCAACGGGCTCCAAAGTGCTCTTGAATAAATCCTGATTCAGCTCTTCGAACCGAGCACGCGTGATGGAGGTGTAAAAGTCAACGCCGTCAAAGAGCGAGTCAATTTCAAGGCTCGCCTGCGTCGAGGACGACAATGTCCTTTTAGCTCGTTCGCAGGCAGTCCTGAGGCGACGAGTCGCCCTCTTATTTGTAGAGAGATCCTTTTTGTACTTGCGCTTGAACTCCTGGGCGAAATGGGTTACTAAACGACTGTCAAAGTCTTCTCCCCCGAGGTGGGTATCGCCTGCCGTTGATTTCACCTGAAGTAATACTCATACAATTGCGTTTCATGATATAATAATGACTCTGATCGATGACCAAGAATTTTATTCACCTCAAATATACCGTCTTCTATGGTTAGAATCGATACGTCAAAAGTACCACCCCCAAGATCAAAAATCAGTACGTTTCTTTCCCCGTGGCCTTTCTTGTCGAGACCGTAAGCTATGGCTGCCGCTGTTGGTTCATTAATAATCCTAAGGACATTCAGTCCAGAAATAGCGCCTGAATCTTTCGTCGCTTGACGTTGAGAATCGTTGAAGTAAGCGGGTACAGTGATGACGGCATTTGTAATTGTCTTGCCCAGGTAGGCCTCGGCGGTCTCCTTCATTTTCGTGAGGACCATCGAGGATATTTCTTCAGGAAAAAACGATTTGCTTTCGCCCTGGATCGATATAAGAATGCTCTTCATTTACCGCAATAATTTATCCTCAGACTCAACCCTCGACGTAATTGAATCGGCATTTAGAAAGACAAGTCTTTCCTTCTTTTGGCAGTCGGAATCAGTTTTGAAACCATCATCATATTACCACGTTCTAAATTCGTCGCGTGACGTTCAGTGACGATCGTTAAGTCGTAAATCATACTCAACTTTGTGGATTAATTAAGTTACTCTAATCATGTCTCGGGAGTTGTTCCTTACTTTGTAATTTACTTGAATTTTCGGCTTGGCGTTGTCGTTTATGATGTTGAATGGCCAGTGTTTCATGTCGGCCTGAACAGAAGCATCGTCGTAACGTCGGCCGATTAATCGTTTTGCATCTAAAATCGATCGGCTGATAAGATGAGGGATTTCATAACGAATTATCTAATTAGAAATACGTTCCGAATTCGTTAATCCAAACAAGTTTACATAATGACTAAATTACTTTCATAGTGTAAATCTGTGAAAACATTTTGTTCTTTATCTCTTAATGAAAATCGGAAATAATTTTATCATCGATCATTGGATCGATCGGTTATCTCTGAAAGACAGAGATCTTATAAAAACTATCTTAAACAAATCTATCGTTATCGGAACATTTATTTTTATCGATGAAAAGAAAGGGCTAATGAAATTCAAGAATTCGAACGCGTTTTCCTATTCTTCTATCACTCCAGAAGTGAAAACAGAGTCTGGCAAGGAATCTGGTTAAAGTAAGGTGGCTGATAGTGTAGACTAAAAGAGTGGCACGGTTCTTTTTTGACAAGCAAAGATCTCAGGACGATTTGCATCTGATTTTGGTTGAGTGAATATCTTTTGAACAAACTCTCTCTACCGAATATCTACCAGATATTTTATTTACCGAATATGGTATTGGTGGGGTTCATCGCGACCTGGTTTTTTGCAGCGTCTCCGATCAGACGCTCCGTATCTGTGAAAGCCACGTAACTTGGGGTTGTACGATTTCCCTGATCATTCGCGATAATCTCGACTTTTCCATGCTGGAATACACCGACGCAAGAGTACGTCGTACCCAGGTCAATTCCGACTGCTGGTGCTGTCATGGCAATCCTGAAACCGGTAGACCTCGAAGCGTGCTCTTCCGGTTCATCAGAAAACAAAACAAAAAAGGTATCAAACAACTAAATTTCGTTTCACTAGAACAGGAATTATAATTTTCACTGCGATTTCATTCCATGAAAATATTTTCTATTTGGGAATAAAAATTTTCATATCGAACAAATAAACGAGTAAATATAAAGACTATGGCGTGTGCGAAATGAGAACACGCCACATTCTCCACGCTGTGCAAAACCCCTGACCCAATTGATACCCAGCAATCGAGGAACTCGCGTTATACTCACTGCAGCGATTCTCGGATCAATTCAATGCCCGTTCCTAGGTCAAGCTGTCGTCCGAGTCTCTTCGTCTTAGAATTACCTTGGTCTAATACTATTTGCTTAATAAATAACGTCAGTTGATGAAAGATGCGATATTGGCATTGCGGAATTGCTCGTTTATTACTGATCAGCGCAAGTCACCGCCGCTCGACACTTTATTGTCGACTCAATCTTTCAGTTGTTAACCCAAGCCTCTTCGAAACCCTCGACATCAGCTTTGAACGCCTCTCTGACGTTCGAATTGATCTTACGACACTGCAGATGGCGATTAGTTCTCATATTATACGATAACTATTTCACATTTCACGTATATGTATATATGAAGGGTTTTAATCATGCGAAGATTGGAGAGAGAAGAAGAGAGATTTTGGTTGAAAGGGGAAGCTAATGGACACAATGACCCAGATTGTTGGGGTTTGCGAGCCATGAGGCTGAAGAACATTTCGGGTATCCCCGTTGTGTGATGACATTTCCTGCCAGGAGCGGGTCTCGCCAATCGACAAACGAAGGCGGAACAAAAGCGGAAGAACTGTGGGCTAACGTAGGTAATTTGCTTAACCGTGGTAATCCGCGAACGTGGGTCACCGAACAAAGGAAACCAGGTCCTGGCGGTTGGTAGACGTTGTAGATTCGATCTAGAGTTGCCCCTCGTACATATGTCGCTCGCCCGTTAAACGCGCGAGCATATAAAATCGGTGTTACGTTATAATACGAGGAAATAACCCACAACCCCCAACCCACAACCCACAACCCCCAACCCTCAGCCCTGAACCTTTCCTGATGATTCTCGCGGTCCACTTGGCAGTCGCTGGCGCCGGAATTGTTGAAGCCTGGTTCTGTGGTGGAGGTGGTGCTCGTGGTTCTGTTGTGGTGGGATTTAAACCTGTGAAATTTATCGTTCAAGAGGTGGACAACCAACTAGCTAACGGTTAGAGATATTTTCTCGCAATTTAACAATCCGCGTTTACGTATTCCGCTCAGGTAGTGATTAGCAGCGAACGGACATCTTCGGATTTTTAAAACATTTCATTCATTCAAAATCTGCTATTCACAAGCGTTACCATAAAAGCTCATGAATGCAGGTAAATAGAGGATTTCTTCTAGTAAGAGAAAAGCTGAAATTTGTTAAAAATCTCACAAATTTCTCCTCCACTTTCGAAAATACTCAACGATTATCAAAATTCGTGAGAAATTTACTCCAGTTGCTCGTTTTATAAACCGAAGCGTGTGAAGCGACTGATTTCTCCGTATGCCTGTTACATGCGTGGATTTCCGTAAAATACCCTTTAAATCCTCTTACCTCTAAGTACCTGTCCAGCCCTCGGGCGTGCGTCGAGGAATTAATTAAACTGTGAAGATTAATGATTACCAACGGCGGCTGATTTACATCGAGAATTATCACGGTTTTATTTTAAATGAATAGCTACGTCAGGCCGTGAAGAGTTCCAATTCCACCCTCGTCGGCCTGTCCTGAAAATCTGTAATCGCGAGAGACACGTCCTTCGCAGAATCTCTTTGTATATTATACATATACAACAGCGCATTTGCGATTCGGGTAGATTAGAATATTAAATTTGAAATTAAGCCCTGAAGATAAGCCGCAGCTAAAACAGGAACCTTGTTTGGGTATAAAGGTGAAGAGTAGCTGGGTATTAAATTAAGAAATAGCCGACAAAATCTATCATGTGTCCACCAGATAACGTCCGAATGAATATGTTTTATGAACCCGTGTTCGAAGTCGGTAATTATCTTCACCGAAGTACTGGAACAGCAATTTACTCCATGATACTTCACCTTAAGGAAGTAAGAAACGTTGTAAATCACTGTCGTAAGTATGGAGTACAGTATATCACCGACTTTCGGTGGAAAGAAAAGGCTTTACTTTACCTTACACGTTAGTTTTCCACGGGGAAAAATAAAGAGCGATAACGTAGAGGCGGAAGTCGTTTTCAATAACGGAAACGTTAGTACTTATTCCTCTGGGATTCTCGGAAGGAGAAGAAAAAATAAAAATAAATAAATAGGCAACGGAGGGGATCCCTTCTCGAGGACTATAGTCTCTCAGTATAACGTAAACAAATAAATCCTTAAACCTCTGCGCGACTGTTTAGAAGATATCTTCTCCAGGATTATACGAGGAGACTATTGCTGCAGAGAAAGGGTGGAACAGATCGCGAGTGTTGACCCCATAAATTTTCCAATCTCTACTGCCGAGTCCGACGTACTTCCCTGTCGATTCATTTGAGAGAGAAAAAAAGAAAAAAAAAAAGAAAGAAAAACCAATGGGCAATGGGGCGATGGAAAAGCCATTAGTGGACTGTTCTCGTTGAAGAAGGATCCTTGCCTGCGGAATAGAAACCTAATCGTGCCTACATGAAAGGTTAGTTTATAAATATCATATCCTGATTCAGGAATCGAGTATCCAGAGATTTTCCCACAAGCTTCTTTCCATACCGTGAAACGAGAGGAGGCTGTGCTCCGCAGCAAGCTCACCCCTTACTCGCATAGGATAATCCTGCAGACTCTGCGGGGAATGTCCGAGGAAGATTTCGTCCCGAGGGAGAATGGGGAATAGCGGAGTTTCGAGTTGGTATGGGGAAAGGCGCGCGTTCGCATATCGCACTAGGTTATTTGAGTTATTTCACACATGGCGGGTGCCGATCGATAGGCAATCGCATTGCACTCTGGGACTTCCGTACCTCTTAGCTCTTCGCTCCTGTGTGCTTGCAATTCCTTCATCCTGACGTATGTATGTATGTATGTATGTATGTATGTATGTATGTATGTATGTATGTATGTATGTATGTATGTAGTACCTACTACGTTTTTGAGAGTACAGCAACGCTTAAAAATATCCTCGAGTATTCCTAGATCGAAAAATCGGGAGGAGAAGAACCGGACCCAGTACTCGGAGTAGAAACTGTTCGATATAGAAAATAGTAATGAGCCAAATTTCAGTATTTTTTGATATCCTGAAGCGTGGTTTTTCCGTAAAGTTCCACGTCTTATGGATTCAGTTTTTATCTTGACTGTCAGGCGATATAATGCGTCAATAAAAATGCGAATCACTCGAATTTCAGGATGGTTTTCGCCGAAGAAATGGCACATGTCGAGGTATAAGAATTTCCACAACCGTGGCTGCTACCATCGCCTTCGAAAATCCTGCAGCAACTGCACAGTCAGATTGAATGCACATCTCCACAAAATTCTGAGAGCGTTGGTAAAACCTGCATCCCCAAGTGGTACCGACATACGTATACCAAAGTCTGGTTGGAAAATAAACATTCAAAATACCTGAATACTAGTGACGCGACGCCATGCTAGTTTGCTCTCAACAAACCTGCACAGCAATCTTTAGACGTTTAAACGGCATGGAAATAACGATGCGTTGAAAAAATCATAGAAAATGATCAAGAGCTTCCTGTGTCTCATTTTTATTCTACAAGTTAAGGGGGACCACTAGTATGAAATTTTTCAGAAATCGATTTTTCATTTATTTGATGTTTCGATAGTCTATACCTTTCAAAATGACATATACTAAAATGTCAAGTACACATCTCAAATAGTTTTTGAGTTCCAGCCATCATTTATAACCATGAAATCAGTAACTTTAGCTTTGAACGCGTTTTTCTCGAAACTACATTTTTCAAATTTGCTGCAGTTGTAACTCGAAGACAAATCATCCGATCGATTTGATTCTTATTGCAGCTTCTTTTATAAATGTTTCTCCGTACCATGAATCTCCAGTTTTCCGATCGAATGAAAAATGTAATTTTGGCAGGCCAAAAATCATCAAATTTTCGCGCGAAATTTGAACTTTTTTTTTTAAACTCCGCCATTTTGTTAAATTTCGATTTTTTTCAAAACCCGAGGTTGATGGTACGGGAAATACCTTCTAGTTTCATAAACTTTTTGGTTTTTTAGATTTCAGGCACTGTGAAGGTCTGCATCACTGCAGCAGTGGGGGTACTTTTTTTTTTTTTAGCCTTGGGAGATCGCGGATAACTCCCTGAATTTTCAATTTTTTAATCTAAAAATTTTATGAGAGATTCAGTATATATCTACAAATATATACTCAAAACATTCAAACATTCCATGCAGTAGTTTTCTTTAAAAAAATTCCCAAAAATCACCTTTTTTTCAGGCGGTCACACTAGTGGTCCCCCTTAAGAGTTGTGCTTGAAGGTATTCAAATTTGATCGTCAAATTATCGCGTTATAACTTTCGAAAGTGAAATTGTTGAATCAAAGAGGCTGATGAATCTGAGGCAAAATACGTGAGCGAGTACGTGAAGAATATACAATATTATACAGTAGTGAGGAATTTCTTCCTGTTAATCGTCGTTTTGCGGTGAGGTGAAGTGAGAGCATATCTTTAACCGCGCGCTTGTGGATGGGAAATTTGCAAGAACATTTCAACACACTAAGCGGAAGTATAGTCGTTGGTAAAGATAAGAAAATAAGAAAAGAGATGATGGAGTTAAAATAATTTCACTGCGTTGAGAGATATTAGAACTGAATCTATAATATATACTAACCGCGGGGTAACGGGTGTACGGTCGGGTGTTATTTTACGCGGATATAAATGTATCGGAAACGTTCGCATAGTTTCATGAATCACAGTAATTATCGCTCCTAGTTTCACTCTCCAGTTACTAGCATCCTCTCCTGCCACAGCAGTTGCAGTCGCAGTCGCAATTGCTATTGCAATTGCAATTGCGAACGCAAATACGAGGTGCAGGAATCTGTTCGTAAACGGCCCCATTTTTTTCATCCTTTACACTTTACAGCGCCGTTTCCCTGTCTGTAATTTCATTGTTTTAATAATTAATTACTGTCCAGTATACTCGAGGCTACCCTTTATTGCATGACTAGAAATTAAACATACTGGTACGTTTTTACAACTCCGAAGGTATCCATATGTGGGTTAACTGCTTCACTGGTTTCGATCGCCTTTCAGAAATATTAATCATAAATATATTTGATCGATCGATCGATCGAAGAGAAATCTACGTTGAATAGAAAAATGTCCATAAATTTACGACACAAGCATTAGATGATATTTTCTATTTCCACGTATAATCATGCACATAGCTTCGATTGAAGAAAATGAAAATTGATTATGCAGTAGGCGCCGATAAGAGCTGATTGCTCGAGTTTCGTATCGTGAGTCTGATCTGTGTCGGCAAACGCGTTCACTTTGATAACGTTTTAATTAAACAGGGTCTTAGGGTAATCCGGGGCTCTTAGAATCAAAGCCTCGACTTGACTTTCGAACCGATATTCTCGCAGCTAAGAAACGCGACTAGCAATCAAACGCAGCCAGAAGCTATACAGCTGAAGATTAAACCGTACGTATACACCTACACGTTACACGTGTAAATATTATAAATCTAATTCTAAGTCAGGACGTACGGTACAGGAGCTTAGCGAATCGATTAATTCTGGATTCAGTCGAGCCACTCTTTTACGTTTAAGTGTATCGAACTGTATAGAATCCAATAGGAACTATTTAAACAAAACCGATTTTTCTTCACGGATAAATTTTTTCTTTATTTTATTTTTTTTTTTCTTGCGAAGATCGATCGACTCCCGATCGTATCGTAAAAACACGAATTATAGACAAGGTCAATTTCCGATGAAATATCACCGATAATTATATTTTATAACAAACCTTATCGCGATTTTATTAACCCAGAAGAGCTTACGATTAGCGTATGACGAGAGTGTGCCGAGAAGGTGGTACGGTACTGATAAGAAACTTTATCAAGAAATTGTGTAATACATCGTCTAGCTCGAGGAGCTAACAAACAGGCCGTTGCGTACCGACTATAGTCTGTCTTCGTATTTGTAAACAGTAAATATTTGTGTCAGGTAATATGGAGCCGTCGATTATGAAATATGTTTATTGAGAGAAATATTGTTCGCTTCTTATCTGGATGGGATTAATTCTTTCTTTTCTTTTTTTTTTTGGTCCGAATCTAAATTGGATATGAATTAAAGTATGCGATTCTACTGGTCGATCGAGTCGAGGAAAATAATTATAATCGTGACGAGGAACTTCCGCCACCAAGAAGATCAAACAATATTAGCTAATTTCCTACCAGGAATAATTATTCGCATTTATATAATAAAGAAATTAATCATTCTCACTAGTCACTATGATAATATGAAACTCACGTACTGCGAATGGCATGTCAGGTGTAATGACGAATGACGTTGATTCAACCGCAGTATGACTGTGTGATATGAGTTTTTCAATTAGTCTTTAAAAATACGAAACTTATTCCGCGACGATATTTTCACATAATATTAAATCGCAGAAAATTTTCTCGCTCGTGAAAATAGGTATACAGACAATATTCACATATATTCCATAAAACTATATGCAGTATAGTTTTTTGACTCGTTTTCTTTAAATTTTTTTCAAACTTTCATTCTGTTTGAAATTCAGGCCAATACTATGGATTCCGTATAGTTCGTCGACAGACAGTATTGGTTTGTAATCGAACGCATTTCGCAACGAGCCGCGGGTAAGTATTGGCAACATATACACATACACATCGCGAGCAATGATTCACGCGGTGCCCCGAAGCGCCAAGAGAATATCTCGTACGTAGAATACGTACACATGCCTATATATATATATGTATATGTGTGTATATCTTCCACACATGGTGGTATTTTGTACGCCATAGATCGCTGCACTGTCGCCTCAATACCGTAACAATATTCTCTTGTATATATAACACATATGTATGTATGTATGTATGTATGGTGTTGGTATGTGGAAAACCTGCAGCATACGCAGACGTGTAGAAATTGTTTCGCGTTACTATAACAGGTGCTTTGTTACGACAGTAGGTATACACGGTAAAATGACTACAGGTGTAGGTATACTTATACGTGTATATATCCATGTTTGTATGTATGTATAATGTATATATGTCTAGTATATAATGTAACAACTCGATGTAGCTATCCCTGTACCCAATATCCTATGACGTCACGTAGTTACCTATAACCTACGTTAATTACGAACGTACTAGCACACAAATAAATTGCTACATTTCGTGGCAAATGAACTAACTGCCGCAATGGTATACATATGTATATGTATAAGATACATGTGTGTTACATGTTATTCTTCTTTACCTTTTTTTCACTCGTTTTATATGTAATATCATGTGCTATATTGTCCAACGTCGTTATTTGGTGATTATGGAAAATCTAGACAATGCGGCGGGGAATGGGATGAAATATTGTGCAGCAATTTATGCATCTCGACCTTTCGCCTATATACGGAATATTCATATGTTCAAATATAAATTGTTTAAGTAATCACCGAAACGTCCTTCGGTTATCTAATCCGGAATTCGCTAACTATACCACGTCATATGAGATGTTACGTTATATGTGCGACTTGGGTAGACATACACGAATCCTCATTCGTTGCAGGGGAAAAAAAAATTAGCCTTATTCAATAATATTAAAGCGATCTTTATTTAACTAGCAATTACCTATAACACTAGGCGAATATCTTTAATCTAAAAGTATGAATAATGAACTATTTTTAATCACTTATTATAATATGGTGCGGATATATTTCCAGATTGATTCAAATAATGAGTAATGACGAGTAGATCGTTATCGTTATAATGAATATATTATTTTTTCTCTCTCTCTCTCTCTCTCTCTCTTGATGTATCATACGTATATTTGCATATAATCCTGGTACTAGTTGGTATTTATCTGATCTTTGTATTGTGCACTTGGTTCGGTTACGTAACGGCGAACACGATATAAGAGCAAGGAAACGCAATTCGCTTGTAAGTCCGCTATGCCGAGATCAATACCGCAAGTATCTAGTTGGCACACGATGCCAATATTAGCGATCTCCGAAATATTCAGGTAAATATTTGCCGACCAAGCTAGTCTCGGTCCCCTCAAGGATATCATGTGTGTACGATGTGATCAGTTTTCAATATTTCGTATCATAAAGGCTCATCTCCGGTCGAAACCCCACGCTAGAATCGCCTTTGAACTTTATGGGCGCGTCAACCTAATTGATTCTTGTTAGCAATCTCATTGCGGCAACCAAATATAGTCCATCGTACACAAAACTATTGGATCTCAATGGTGGTTTTAGGTTGACATAATATTTTATATCGTAACTAATATATTACTGCGTATAGGAAAAAAATGATTTATTTCTCATTGAACTGAACTTTTTTTTTTTTTTTTTTCTCTCTCTCTTTCTCTTGGCTACGAAAAATTCATGTCATTCACCGAGAGTAACAGCATCTCTTTTCATAACAACGTCTGCACGTGCCTCACCGTTATTTATGGAGAAAAGAAGAAGAAGAAGAAGAAGAAAAAGAAAAAAAGAAAGGAAATAAAAAGAAAAATTGATAAAAATTTCTATCCAGAGGTACGACTGAAATTAACGATCTATTCGCTGCAGATATTTGAAACACATACACGAGTAACCTACATGAGAGTTTATTCAATCGAGATGAAATATTATTCACTCTCATACTGGGCACTATCGTTTGATGCAGATCGGGGGATCGTGAACCTTGAGTATTAAGTGCACACTCACTTATGCTCACGGAGCTCGGGATATATTAAGTTGCCTGTGGGAAATCGAGCCGATCCTAATGCAACGTATAGGGAGATACGTACGTGATGCGTCGATTCTCACAACCTCAAAGGTTATCGAATACTCTTTGAGAACGGTGGATATAAGATAGAAGTAGATGGAAAATAAAGAAAAAAAGAAGAAAAAAAAAAAAAAGGGTAACCAGAAAATGTTAGAAACACGACTCGTCGAAGGTCTAATTATACGCTTCGCTGAGTTTAACAGAGATTAATAAATAGCCATTCTTTCTATTTCCGTAAACTCGCTTGACCACTCATTCATAGATCTATACGATAAATATCAACTATCCAACACATTCGCTTGATCTACCCGTCTTTATCGAAACTGGTTTTACCCTTGTGTTCCCCACCTTTTTTTTATTACACTTTCGCCATTGGCTCTATTACGAGTGCAATTTGCGGTCATCAGGTGTGTGTCACAGTTTTCCTCGAACAATACGTGAAATGACTAACTCATCGTATTCTTATATAAAGAAAGCATTAAGCATTATAAGTGCCTCAATTTTCAAGTAAAACAAAGAATCGCGATGCTTTTCCCGGTTCTGAAATAATCGTCGAAAATCTATCATGGATCATAATCTGGGCTGCTGAGAAGTGAGTATAGCCATCTATCCGGAGTTCAAGATTGCATAATAAAATAACGAAGGTTTTTTCGAATAATTATCACCCGCAAGGACATGCGCGGAGCTTGGTTCAGCGAGCCAATATCAACGTCTCGTAGAATCCGCCGTTTTAAGTTTGCCTGGAAATGAATATATAATATAATATATACCTATATATATACGTTTGCAGCAGGATGACTGGCAGGATGTGTCCTTGACCACAAGCCGCACGCAGATTAGCGAAGGTCTGCACAGCTGCAGTTGGTATAACAGTATTTGAAAAGTTCATAATAATTTTTTTTTTTTTCTCTGACAATTTACATGAACGTGATTACAAGTCAGAATATTGGTAGATAAATTTCAAGCACTGATAAATTTCCTCACGATTCTTAATATATTTCTTCTATAAGGAAGAACTGTTAGCTATATCTAACAGGATCTTTTTAAACGGTGTGAAACTTCCTTCGCCTCAATAGCTCACTGCAATCGCGGATATCCCGTTTCTCGACTATTTATCAGCCGCAACTTATTGCGGGTTTGGGTTTCACCCAGCTCAGAAAATAAAAATCTATATATACCATACCTATATACCTATATAAGCGATAAAATAGAGTAGATATAGTTTTAGGGTGACGAGCTGACATTTTTCTATGATAATTTTCATTCTTTTGGATGGAAATTTTTTTTACCCCTCTTTCTAACATCCAGCACATAGCTATCTATACCTACTCACCCTTCGAACGGCGTTTACCACGTATCGCGAAAGCCAATTTGCAAATAGGATACGCGGGTTGTTTTCAGTAGAGTCAAATCGAGCCGGTCTTGATGCTAGCGATGTTGAGTGGCCTTTTTATCTGATTTTTTTTCTACATCCTTCTTTCTTTTTACTTCCTATTTTTTTTTTTTTTTTTTTTTTTTATTCTTGTTCATTCTTCAGTATTACTTCTTAGACGCCCTTTGCGAATCGTATATGTATTACGTACGTATAGTAGGTATATCTACGCCCGCGTATCGGGGAGAAGAATTTCACTTGAAACGTCTGCGTCTCTCCAACCGTTCGCTCATGTTTCAATCAACGTATGCTAGTACAGAAAATATTTTCCTTCGTTTTTATATTACCTTCGTCTGCTCATAGCATATATAGGTTATTTAAAGGATATGAAACTCTCTTCTCTGAAAGGCGGAGTTGGGGTTTTGACCTTTGGCTAAAGAATTAGAAAAATAAATAACTGCAGTCGCATCAGGTATATTGGGTATACCTAGTAGAAAAAAAAGTCATGTTTACTTGCTTTTCCTTTACTTCAAATAAAGAAAACCCAAATAAATAAATAAATAAAGATACGAAATTGAGCAGCTGTTGTTATAATCATATACAATAAAGAACATTGCAACCATTCACGACTATAGAAAAATTTGGTAGAAAAAAAGTAATTTCCAAATTTGTAAAGCGGTGGTGATGACGGTATCGATTTTTTGATTCTCCGAGGGCTATGATCGAGTTTGAGATTTCTTAAAAACCTTCAAACTTGTTAAAAAAAAAGCTGCTTTATCTCAAAACGAATCGTTTTGAGTTCCCGAAGTTGTGGTCTGGTAGGCGATTTTCTATTTTTCATATAAAAAAGGTAAAAAATTACCGGAATTACTGTCAAGTATGATCAGAACAAGGGTTGACATTTCAGGCAGTAATAGTCGAATTTGTGTTTCGGATAAAAAAAACCGTTCAGATTGAACCCGAAATAGCGATTTTTCAGGCTTCATCATATGGCTGTAAAATCGTGTAAATTTAAGATTTATTAATCGAGTAGTTTCTGAGATCATCGCGGAAGTTTGTCGGAGAGACTGACATCTGTGTAAAAACCTGTTATTGGGATGCGAAATGTCCAAATACGCGAAGATTCGTTGAATTGATCATATTTTGATCATTTTCAAACGAATCCAAAAACCAAAACAAGCTTTCGCATTTGTCTATACTTTCCTTTTTCTCTCATAGCATTGCCTCTGCCCACAGTGGCGTCTGGTTATGAGTCATAAAGCTGAATGTGGGCAGGAGGCATGCAATGAAAATTAAACAAAAGAATTCGCGTGCATCCATCAATTCACGGTTGATGGCTCGCATACAAGGACTCCTAGTACTACTCCCAGCTTATAAACCGAGTCATCGCAGATTCGTATCCGTCGATTAACTGTCCACCGATTATCCACCTAATCGTTAGTAATTGCCAATGATCTCGGACTCGGGTTCTCTCAAACGATCAAATTTACTAGAACCAAATCCAATTTAGCGATCGGCACTCTCTTCCTCTCTCTCTCTCTATTTCTCTCTCTGGACATTGCTATACCCACCTACGTGGTACAATAGGTATTAGCTGGCGAATTTCCCCACCGCGAATCATTGGGACCTGAATAACTTGGCGAAAAGTGCATCAAGATTAGTTTTCGATAAAAAAAAAAAAAAAAAAAAAAAAAAATAGAGAATCCAAAATAACAGCTTTATCTTTTATCTTGAGTTGGATTCGAGTGTCACTGTTATTTCTATCGAATGACTATAACGATCAGGGTCTTCTCAGTATTGTCGCACGGATGTGGAATATACATATGTGGCACGTATTACAGATATATACTACGAGTTGCAATGGTGATATCAGTGTTTGTGCATTAGCATTCGATAGTGCGGCTGTAACTGGCTGCGGTTCGTGCAATAGAACCGTTATCGTTTGGTTCTATAGCTAGTGCAAAAGCTATTTCTATTTCTAACCAACACCCTGGTCTGCTGCATGGGTCTGTATAATTTATTGTCACAGAGGTTAAACAATCCTGTGTAGTTAAGGACAGTGCAGGATTTCCGCAGCACTTATTCACGCCCTTGACTAGAAAATCTCGAGGTTTCAACGTCGTTTAATTACAACATCCTTCCTGACCCTCCCTTCCCCTTCTCATTCCCTTCTCGTTCCCTTCCCTTACTTTTACCGTCTAGGTCCGCCGCTCTTTCCACACCTTTAATTCCTCCTACCAACAATTTATACATCACCGAAACTAAAAGCGTAGGGAAATGCTTTAACGCTACCAGAAATTTAAACGTATATATTCAAACGAACGCCACAACACCTCACCCACCTAATCGTTGTTATACCACTCGCTCCTGATTCACATGGTAATCATATGCAAATTTACCTACATGGTGTTTCGTAACCCGTTCTCCGACCAGAAATATCATTATCCACTATATGTGAAAAAGATGGGATCGTCATAAGCGAATAATGATTATGAAATTAAAAAACAAAAAAAAAAAAAAAAAAAAAAAAATACAGAAAAAAATTGATGAAAGTTTTTGTTTATAGGAAAACTATTTTTGTTTTTTGTTTTTTTCTTTTCGTATAGACTGCAGCAGCGACTGGAAGTGAGTGAAGATAAAAGATACGGTTTTATTTCTCGGTAGAAGTTTTTCGGTTTAATCCGCGTTCAGGTAACTGGAATAAAAGTGGCTCTCCAGGCTCTAACTTTTGGCGAAATAATCGAGCTTTAAGATAAGCTCGACGTGTCTTATCAACGACATTTACCACGTGAGTGTTACAGCCAGAAAGGTTGGTTCACCGTCTCGTGGATTAACTTGTCACGATTTCTATATCCGCGAGAGCCAAGACTCTAAGAGTTAAGAGATAGTTGAGAGTTAGGAGTCAAGAGTTGAGTTCCAAGTATATCTCTATACATCTTTATACCAAAGTGTATATATATATACACGAGGAAGGAATCCACCGATATCCTAGCACCAGCAGCAGCAGTAGAAGCAGCAGCAACCTTAGGACGCACCAGGAATCGTAAAATAACGCAGTCCTGCCGGCTGGTCTTGGTAGTGCCTTCGGGATCTTCCCAGGATCAGGCCTTCGCCTGATACATTTTGAACAGTCTCTCCTTTTACGACGTCTACGCCGCTGGGCAGAACGCGAAGCGTCATCGTGCACGGCATACCGATATGCTTCTGCAGACGAGCTTTGCCTTATACGATACGCGGTTAAATCTCTTGCCTAATTATCACCGTAATTAAATGATACATGTAGACGTATTGAGGAAACTGTTTAACCAACACGCTTCTGTAAATTATATACTCAATACTCTCGTTAAAACATCGATCACATATATTCGTCATGTGTGTACGTTTTATATTATGTATTTATTCAAAGTAGAAGACCTTAAATCATCGCACGATACTCTTATACAGTTCTTATGATCGTTCCTCTCTTATACATATACTCCGAGTCTCTTTGCCTAGATGCAATTCACCGAGAAGCAAATGTATATATATATATGAGTACTTCTTCATAACGGAAATATCTTTTTCTCATGCAAACGAGCAATTAAACCGGCATTCCAAAACGATTGCGTCACTGCACGATGCCCAGTGTGAATATTGAATGTATCCACCTATCCAAGCGGAGAACCTTTCGATCTATCCACATACCTCGATGTATTCAGGTAAATACACTCGGTGACGTGAATTCTTATTTTTTTATTTTATAACGAAAGAATACGCTTTATATTTCGATTTGTATATATTTCGAATGAGTCGCAATTCTGATATAGAAAGAAATCTATTAATTTGAACGGAAATATTGTTGTACGAAAATTGGCACGTTTGATGAAACGATTTTTTCAGTCACCCTGTAGATGTAGTTGAGATTGCGAAAGGCGTCAGGAAGGCAAACACACGCACGCGTCACTCCGATAAGTCACGGTAGAGACATACATGGCTGTATAGAACCACGGACGATATCTGATACGGTTTGCGATCCAGTGAGAGTTCTTAGTCGTATAAGATCATGGTGAAACGAAATTTGGGAAACACAGGGTTTCTCGTTTTATGTGATATTGAATTTTTCAGAAAAATCAATAAGTCGGATAAACCTTCCTGTTCACATACTCAAACTTCTTTCTCTTTCAGTTCAGAGGATAAAAGTTCATTTTCATGGCCGACAGAAATGCCTGCGGTTTCCGTACTGGAAAGTAGAGATATCGCGGTGTAATGTACGCTGCTCTGCGTCGCAACGTCGACCGGCTGTTGCAAAACAGGAAAATTCATTGCAACCACTAGCCCAGACGTTAACTCGACTTGCCAGGTTTAGCTGGTTGAAAACCATGCCTTTTGACTATGTACAGGGTGCCTGACTGCTCAGACCCTCGACAGTGGTGAAGAAGTCGAACAAACTGAAATCTGGGTTAAGTTAACGTGCGGTTGAATTTTCCGAGCCGCTTGGCCAAGACAGTCGCCACATTGTCTCTGTTCTCCTGCCAGGACTTGAGGCCAGCTAGTATATCTGTATGTTGATGTAGCCTATACAATCCTCAGTCCAAGGTTATCAATGTCCGAAAGAGCTAGATGCGAGAGGAAGAAGAAGAAGAAGAAGAAAACGGACGAAAAACAATCGGAGAAACGCGAGGGCGTCTCTGGGAATGGTCGCTGAACTTTTTCGCCGTCTTTTTCTTATCGTGTCGTCAACATATTTCGCTCTCTTCTCGGTGACATCTTGAGGTCGAAATTCATATTCATTGAACTATACGGAGTGCATATGAGCAAAGTGGCGGAAACTTAAGTCATATATAAATGAATGATGATAGAACGCGATCTTTATTCTACGAATAATCATTTTCGATAACTGTGAAATGCAATGCATGCAGTTTTTGAAGAGGAAAAAGGGTCGGATCATTAACCACAATCCACGACGAGTATCATGCTCATGTATAAGATGATGGCTGTGCGCGAGAAGCGCGTGGAAAATTTGCCGGAACCGGAAACTGTCCTCGTCTGCATATCAACGACTATCAACGATCCGAGCTGAGGGGATTTGCGATAATAACATTTGCATCATCTCCATATGCGGTTGTCTGCGTACCTCGCATCGCACGTAGCTTATACCACCTCGAAGGAAGAGAATCCATATATTATATTATCATACCTTACGTACGAGAGCGCATCGAACATTTTTATCTTTCCATCACGGAAAAATGATGCGACACTGATCGAATCGGAACTAGTTGAATATGAAAAAAGAAATCTACTCTCCGCGATTTTTTCCCCTCTTCTTAGTTTTTTGTAAACCCAACTTCGGCTATGGGGCATCGGAAGTGGTTGAAGATATAAATTTTCACATAAAATGTACATCATGGAATTCCAAAACTATCATTAAATATATCTACATTCGTAATACGATGCTGGTGCAGCAGTGATGACATTCAATAACCGCATCCGTTCCGTCATTTCTTATTTTTGTAGATCCCGACCCCCGTAGTAGCCCCTTATCGTATTTTTGACTCAATTTAACTAAAACAAACTACAGCTATACTGCGGTTTCTGACATTTTCAGTTTCACTATGGCCGGATGAAGGCTAGCGAACCGTGTGCATAAGTACAGATGAACGCAGTACCGACAGTAATTTCAAACGTGGAAAGCGGTGCTTAAGGGATATTGGATGTAGAAGGAAACCCATCGGACTTCCGGTCGTTAAAACGTCCGGTATACCCAAACACAGTTATAACCGAGCACAACTGTGCGTTGACCACCAATCGTCGGGCCTTTTCAGCATGTCCTTCTGCCTCCCTTATCTCCCGCAGACAACGGGCTGATAAGAGAATTATCTTCCTCTAATTTCGTCCTCCTCTATCTCTCGCAATACGGCAATGCGAGTAATGCTCTGGGGCACCTAGAGTACGAGAGAAAGCTTCGGTTATGTGTACCGGGCACTACTACCTACCTACACCTAGAAATAAGCTCCGAGGACCGCACGTAGATACAATTACAAGATAGTGAGGTTCGAGGAAGGCTCGATACCTACTCGCTTCTACAACGAGTCTCTTTATCAGACCATATACCAGCCCGGGTTCAAGTGTTACGAAGAAACTTCGAACGTTGAATGTCAGGTGAATTTCTCGGCTTTAGAACCTTGTCCCTTCAGTGGAGTGCACTGGGATACGGCAGCGCAGGATTTCAGTAGTACGAGACTAATTGAGGAGTTTCACCACTCGAAATCCTCTTCTTCCAACATCGCATCGTGAATGTATAGGTACGTCGCTGCAGGGAAGGAATGAAGTCCCTTTTCTCGTACCGGGTTTTAAAAATTGAATCAAGGATAGGGTGACGAGCGTTTCGTCTAATTGAAAAAGTAAAAAATGGTACCTACCTCCGTTCCCTTTTTCATTCTATACATTTACTTTCTTTTTTTGCTCTTCGCTTGTTCAAAAGAGAGCATATCATACTTATACCGGCAAGGCACGAACCATTAGCTCTCCACGGTATGGCAGGGGCATACTCGTCGAGGGTTGTGGGTCCAGATCAGCGCAGAATGTTATGGGGTGGACAGAAACCCGGCCTCGCGCCTAGCACCCAGATCATCTTTTAATACAAATTAATGCTTTTAGCGAAATTAAATAAGAGCCTTTAACCGTTAGAGGCGATCGATATGCAACGATTACGCGAATGCAACAGCAGCAGCTCTGCAGAACCGCATTAACCGGTTGTCGCTGCTAACTATCACGGGATCGTATAAGCCCTGGTTCACTGCTGAGGCACTATTCGAATTCCGAACGATTTCTGGACGCAGGACTTTTGTAGTGTATCTAATTGTACGGGGGGAACGGGGAAATTTGATTAGGGAAAAAGAAAAAAAAAAACAACATTTGGAAAAAAACGACAAGGGGTGTAATAAAGTGCTTCAGAATTCGCAGTGCGCAGGGTCATTTAAACATTTGAGACAAATTATTTAGACGGTATCTCGACCCTGTATACGATCGACTATAAGTAATGCCGATGTTTCTCTCGACGGAATGTGTTTAACGATCTTTAACACGATCCCGTTCAACTTGCAGCTAACGTATTTAACCGTTGAGCGAACGTGCAGATACGTTATTCCGCATACGCCGGTTAGCAAATGAGATCGAGTCGTGGTTTCCGTAACGTAACTCAAGGCCGTTGATCCCATAATACTATACCGTGTTTTCGAACGGCTAGTTGCGACGATTTGATTTCTTTTTTTTTTTTTTTTTTTTAATATTTTTCTGCAGTAATCAAAAATGACTCTGAAGAATTTGTGAACTTCGAAGCGACTTTCTCCTCAATTCGTGACTAAAATCAACCCAAGGGTCACTATTGCCTGTAGAATTGTTTCGTAATATTTGTACCCGTAATTATATAGCCTGAAACAATTTTGCTCTTGTACAATATCTGACTTTTTATTTAAGTTCTAGAAGCGAAAAACGAAAACTAAACAATGGGAAACGTCGAGATGAAAACCTGACGGTATAATAAAGCTGAGCGAGTACAAAAGGCAATCATCTTTCTCCGTTTGCTACTTATGCATATTGATATAACATGTAAGTCGATCCATGACGCGATCGAACTTTTTTCAATGAAATAAAAATCTTTTTTTCTCTTATTTCCTTGATATATCTTGTGACGTACGCTGTCGACGGTTGGGGGTTTACTCCGGGCAGGCTACGACTACAAAACCGGGCACTTCCCACCTTTGCAGAATTTTCTATCGTATATCAATTTATAAAATAGCGTAATCCCGATAAATCTATAATATGTTGGACGCCAGGTACCTTGGGGTACCGCGGTAACAAACGAAACTCAAAAGAAATTTTAATTATAAAAATAAATGCATCAAATAAATTATAACACACGAAGTTAAATTAAGGAACTAATCACTAAAGACGAGAACGGTAATACATGGTGAGCTCAGCGTGAGGGGAACATGGGGGCAAAATAATAAAGGGGGGGAACTTATATGTCTTTATGGTTAAATGGAAAAGTAGGACATTGGACGCAAGGAACCTTTTGCAGAAACTTTCCTTCAATCCAGAAGATTGAATTTTTTTCTATACATAGATACTACAGGATCATTCACAACGTGACGTAGGCTTTTTTATTTGGACCTTTTCTGCGCCTTTAAGAAATGAAAAACTATTTTTTTCCAAATTTTAGTACAGGCCCCCCTTAAGATAATGGCGTCACTACGCAGTATCAAGTATAATCAGTATAAATCAAACGGGAAATCGTGGAGGGTCGGAAGCTTACCTCTAATTGCACAAGACACAATCACAATTTAATCAGAAGTTGATTTCAATGATTCTAAAAATTATATGGACAATTAGCGATTATTCGCACAATTTAGTAAACAAATAAAAAGAGTGACTAAAAAAAGACTTGAATGGACAAAGCACCAGACTAGAAGAAAGCTAGTTTAGCTACATTACCCAAATTATTATTAAGGGGTGGAGGGGGTACTGTGCATAAAATCAGTAGGCGTATATTATTCCTCCGGGTTTTGTCGTGGGCCTGACAGGGCCTTTTGGCACTACGAGCTTTTGCCAGGGATTTTATGGTTGATGGCTGGATCGTCATGTTCTCAATACCCTGGAAGACGGAATACCTGCATTTTGGACCAGTTCACCAAGCCGGTACGGGACAGGTGAAGGAAGGGGGGACGCTACCCCGCATGTGATAGATTCATAGTGCAGCGTTCTTCCAGGCGTATCTCTGGATACGATGACTCGGTTTCCCCTGGCTAATCACTCGAAGGCTTGGTGACCTGCCAGGTAGGATGAGATTGAAAGATGATCTCCCTCGTTGTTTGCAATCCGGAAATAGGCACGGGAAATATAAGATATGGGTACAGGAAAATATTAGTACACAGAATCTATTACATAATTACGGGAACCTTGTGAATTTGAGCTTTTCGTTGACTTCTCGTCTAGTTTATTTAACAATGCAGGCGAAAAGGTCGCTTTCGTCTGATGAGGAAGAGATGGTCATTTATGAAGCGAAAAACTGCATCGTTACAATCTATATGGTCACGTGACGCTCAATGCCCTTTCTTGTTTAACAATTTAAAGCCCCCTATAGTTCGGCGAGGTCAGTGAGGTCGTTAGGTCATAATAAAGCCTAGAGTAGTTTTTCTATCGTAATGATAATCGCCGAATGTGACACCACCAAATTCTTCGTCATTTAACCCGATGCATTAACCTTCCTCGAACGGAGACAAGAGTAATTGCACTCATTGCGGCAATAGCGCGTACGCGAGCGGGGCCGTCCGTTGGCCAGTGGGTTTAGGGAGGCTGAGTGATTCAGAGCTTAATTGAAGTTGCGTTTTTACGAGAGCGAGATAAAAAGAGAGGGGAGAATTAGATATGAGAAAGAGAGATAGTAATACATGAGGGAAAGAGACCCCTGAGCATATAATGGCCAACTGTGTGGGTGCTTCTGGAATGAACTTTACGAGCCTATGTCTGGGCACGTAGCATGGGCGCTAAGATTCATCTGGTTTATTAGTCACACGCGGTATGTGTGTCACGCGGCTAGGGGAAGGTTAATGAATACTGTTATTGCTAATTGACGTATAAACTCTCGTCACTGATATTAAATGTGCGAGGTTTTGCGGGCGGTCCATCTAATGCCGTATATAAACTCAAAATACACGTAATACGTGTCTGAAAGCTTTTTAAAAAAAAGTTATTTTTCCGTTTTCCGAAATGGATTATCAATATATACGAAATAGGTATATTTCGTATTCAATCCTTTAAACGACGTTCAAGATTCACGTGCACTGTAGAAAATCCTATTTCTGCAAAGGTCGTAAATTTTTCTATACGTGATCCTGCAGCGTCGCGATTTTACCTCGTAAAGATAGCCTCATCCAGTTAATACGTCGTTGATTTTTTTTTCTTTTAATTCTTGTTTTTTTTTTTTCTTATTTTTTTTCTCTCTCGTTTTTCTTACGCTTTTCTAGGTCGTTTCTTTTATCTTTCCAGCTCTTACTGCTATATTATAGTATATAGGGAAAAAAACACGAGCCATGTCGAAGCTTCGGAATCTGGAAGTGGCTAAGATTAATTGCGGTCATTCGCTGGCTACACACTCTCTCTCTCTTTCGTCGTCGAGAGTTCACAGCTTCCTCATTATTTTCCACATTTCATAATGAATTTAAAACATTTAGTATCTAAGTTTTATTTAATCCAGTCATTTTTTTTTTTTTTTCCTTCTTTTTTATCAGAAATCGAATCTACGATCTGTGAAAATACATTTAAACCAAATTTCGCAATACTCAAGGTAAAACAATCTCAGAGCTTTTCCGAATGGACGAAGAATTGATATAATAGCTATAATAATAATCACATACAATATTATACCAAATTTTATTTTATTTAAGCCTGAAAAGAAGAAAAAAAAGAAAGAAATTTTGAAACTAAGTTCTTTCTTGCAGTGAATGAGTATATAAGGTATGAAACCGGAAGGTAGAGAGAAAGGGTAACAACGGATAAGAAGAGCGGAAAGGTTTGCAGAAGCGTAGAAATAATGTAGGCAGTTGGATGCGACCCGGTAGCGGGAAAAGTAGAAAGGGTCAAAAGTAGGTAAACCCATTGTGAAACTGTAGGTATATATGAGTAGACGCGGTGGACAAGTACAAAAGGAAAGCGGGAACCTAGAGCTTTTTATTATTCGAAAGCAGAGCGCGTTTTCTAGGAATATAAAACTAAACAATGTTTAACTTCGCGTACCAACAAGTAGCTAGTAGTAGTACAGCTTCTGAAAGCTTCTGTAGCAGAAGTGTGTAACTATATATTAAGTAACGTCTCACATAGTCCTGCGGATATACAATACTACATCTCATCCCCCATCTCATATGTATTTTTAACCATGGTCTTAATTCGTCTTTAATTGTCTCAATTCGTACCGTTTTCTTTTCGTTATACTTTGTGCGCTCCTTTGCGGCACTTCAACCTCAATTCCATTCAATCTCATGGACCACGTTTCGTATATGACGTAATACGTACTGGACGCCAAACACGTACAGGGACATTTTTTTTTTTTTTTTTTTTTTCTTACATAACTACGCGTGAAGACGGTTTTGACATAACTTGATCATCCTGAACATCGGCGAGTGAAAATTTTAAGCTTTTTCTTTCTGTTTTTTTTTTTTTTTTTTTACAGATTCTTTTGAAAACGAGAGAGAAAGAGAGAGAGAAAGATTAGGAGGAGAAACAGCTTCCGTGAATTTCACGTGAAAAGGTGGAAATCAAGACAAGGTGACGGGGGATGGGGATGGGGATGGGTATATGGGTATGGGGTGCTCACGCGAAGCTGTAAAATATTTCACGGTGTAACGGCGGCATCACCGCGCGCTGGCGCTTGAGAGCGGGAATGTTTGTTGGGTTAGAAAAAAAAAAGGAAAAAGAAAAGAAGAGAAAGAAAAAAAAAAAAAAAACGAAAAAACGAAAAGAAAAGTAAAGAAAAGAAAAAATAAAAAATAAGCAACCGTGCGGAAGACAGACAATGAGGGTGAGAAAAAGAGCGACGTCGGGAATACAGAATAGGTTGTATGGCGTAAAGGAAGCTGCAGAAAGTGCTGGGCATAACCCTCGTGAGTCTCCCGCGTACCTACCTACAGCAGTAATATTTTCCGAGGGTAAATACGGAGACTCAGGAGGGTTGGGGGATGACGTAGTTAGCCAAGTCTTGGGCGAAAAAGAAATTTTGAATTATATTCGCATCTCACTATAACACACATCCCTTCTCTATTTTTCTCACTGGATAGATATCCTCTGATCTTATTTAACCAAATGTTCGTATCTTGGAATAAAAATTACCCAAATTCTTATACCTCGCCTATATGTACGAAATCTAGCGGAAAATGAAATCTAGACGTACCTACGCCTCTAGTGTGAGTCAAGAAGTTTATATCAACCCTGCGCGATCTAGGATCGTACGTAACCAATGAGACAGCGAAAAATATACTTAGCTCTCACGATCAGACATGCGGTACGAGCGAAAACATGTTTTCGTAATTCGCCGTAGCGAATTAATTATCTTTGCGCTCTATAGAACTAAATACTAATTCTCTAGTTCTATACTCGCTCGATCTTATATAGCCAACTTGGTTACACAGAGATAAAGTACACTCTGCTTTATATTCGAGCCTATAATTGCAAGCACAGACAACGAATGTTTCAGATTTCAGTATAAAAATATAATTGTGATAGAATCAGATGAGATTTTTTTGGTTTTGTTTTTTTGTTTTTTGTTGAAACTCTATTCTTTGAAGTTTAGATGCGAATAGAACTTTAAATTGCCATTCGAAGGATAACCAGCAAAGTAAAGAAAAAAAAAAAAAAGAAAAAATACGGGTAGTTTGATTCTGCGCAAACTTGGAGGCTGTATAAAATGGTATAAATCGCAACACGTGGGGTTCGTTCCATTGTACACATAAAACTAGAAACGGTGATAAAACAACTTATGAAGCGGCGTTTATTTGTCTGAAAGTGCGTCGAGCGGAATAAGAGAAGAAAGTAAAGACCGAAGCAGGATCTGAAGGTACTTGACTGAATCCACATACACATACATATTTTCTGAGCTCACATATACCAGCGTATTTATATTGCTGCATGAGTCTATGACAGGGTGTAAAAAAGAAAATTTGCAACGAGAACTTACACCATCATGTCGAGTCGGACAAAGCGACGTGCAGATCGTAAGAATGAAATACGTTATTTCGTTGTGGATGGCGTATGGGAAAAATATGAAGGGAAAAATTTTTCCTCTTGGTAGGTATATATGAAAATCTTTTCTAAAATATCAACTGACCTGCCGCAGAACTGCCTCGGGCAACTAAATAATAACTGTAGTAGGGAGTTTCTCGCTGGATGTATATTGCGTGTAATTTATAGCAAGGAAATCCACGTCGGAGTTATATCGCTCGACGGTTGCCTCCAAGATCGCGAATTTACAATTTGTTTAGCTAGCTATACCTACGTACGTACCCATCCTACACCAACTGCACACTACCAACGGCGGCGCCGGGCGTCGACTTTGCAGTGAGATAAACGACGATTATACCCAGCAAATGAGAACAATGGCTCTACACACCGCGCTAATTAGTCAGCCTTCTCGAATGCCCTGGATATCTCGACGGTCATTTTTCTGAATCCCAGACGAATTACTGCACCTACGGAGAGATTACGTTCCGTAGGAAATCTACCGTTTAAATACGGTGATAACGAAAAATGAGGATGATAAAAATCCACGTGGAAATGAAAAGGGAACTAATTGTAAATAGTGTGGGACAGCGGGACAAATTTCTTCGGTAAATTCGCCGTAAACGTGTAAAAATGATTAACTGTAACTTTCGAAATTTGTATCAGAAGAATTCTGAAAAAAAATTCGTCAATCTTGAATGACAAAAAATTGTCAGTGTTATAAATTTTCGAAAACTTTTCAGGTGATCATCTTATACCGTTTTTTCGTCAAAATTTCGCATTAATTATCGTTCTAGATACGAATAGACAAAAGTCTGAAATACCTAATGTCTTTCAATATGGAAAATAATGGTTTTCCGATCAGAATAATCTTAAAAAAAAAAAAAAAAAAAAAACAGAAACCACGTATTCTATGTGAGTAACGCATGACCTAGAATAAGAGAAATTTGGTACACGTTTCCGAGCTAGCAACGGGTAACGTAACAACGTTTTACTGTGTACGGTAAAGTAGCTGCAGGGGTAAAAAGAGTGAGCACGGATATTTCATGTTGCATTTTTATTTGTTTCGCATTTTTCTTATACATTTTTTTTTTTTTTTGTTATTATCATAGCGAGGTCGACAATGACGTATAAAACGCTGTTTCTGCTGTTTTATTTTCATTTTTTATTTTATTTTTTTGCCTATTATTATTAGTTTTTTTTCACGCTGGCTTCTGTCATTCCGACAAAGTGACACCCCATCCCTCTTCACGAGTAACATCGTATATAACTTGGTTCCTGTCGTTTCTGTATATCTGGTATACCGTTCCAGAGTCCCGGGATGGTGTCCCCACAGAGTTTGAGCGGACTCCTCGGAGCCCGGGGGCGGTGGTACCCTAGGGACGTTCTTGCACCCCTTCTCTTCCCTTTCCTTCCCTTTCCTTCCCTTTCCTTCCCTTCTCGTTTCTGCAATAGAGTGCGTGGCGCTTTTCGCCCCAACCTAAAACCCAAAATATTCTTTCAGGTTTATTAACTTTGCATTTAATTCAGGAAGTGGAACTTTGTACAGTTACGCGTAGGCTCGGGGGCTACTCTCCGCTCACATCCACCCCATATATATATATCTATAGATAGCAGTGCATTACTTATGAAACGTGCTACTACTACGCGGGGAATGGCCGGAATCCCATAAAACTCCTCATGTCATTTCTTACGACGCGTGTAGGTATCATTCTATCCGAGTCGCGGTTACCCACCTATATAGGTGTTGGTTTTATACGACCGGTATAAGGCACTAATAAACAATGCCAAAGTAGCGTAAAATTACCGAACACGACCGCGTATAAATAATGCATGTGAATATGGAGGCGAAAAGGGGTTGTGGCCAGGAAATAACTCTTTCGTTACTCGCGCGCACCGCGAGTGCCACCTATTTTATACCTACTTTCCTACCTGAAGCAAAAAGCAAAAAGCAAATAAATTGCGGAGCTAAAAATTCCCATAAAAGAATAAAAAAATTGAAAAAAAAAAGGTGAAAAATCTCTTAGGTATGTATATATGGAAAGGTTTTTATTTTATTCTTTTTTTTTTTTTTTTTTAATTTTTTTTTATTAGACAAGGGCAGCGGGGTTCAAGCAATTAAAAATCAAGGGAGGTGTGCACCGCAGACTCGAGTAGGTTTATACTATACCTAACCACGAGGTACGAGTTAAAACCGTAGAGTGGTTGTTATTAATGGAATTTTTTGAATTAAAGAAATTGAATAATTTATATTCTCATGCATAAAAAGTTTATACGGGTAGAAGTTCGGGGTTGGTATGGGGGTGTTGGGTCGGTATCGTAACGTAACGTAACGTAACGTACCGTACCGTACCTAACTCGAACGGGAAAATAAACTTGACAAGAAATATGCATTAGAAACTCATTTAGTCACCTAACAATACTCAACTCCCAACAATACACGTGGCTCCTGCTTTTCGCAAGGGTTCAATCCCCCACGCAGCCGAGACATTAAACCAACAATTCAAGGGGAAATTTAAGCAATTTTGGGCTCCTTGCCTGGGAGGCTTAACCTACGAGACTCTAACCCTCGTTCTACTTTCTTCTACTCTTAGAGGGTGTTTCTCATCTCGTACTTGAAAAGGTGAAATAAATTCATTGACACGCTGTTATCAAGTTTAATCGATTTTACGGTCGATGATAATGAAGAGTTTTTTTTTTCCCCCTAATAATCGCTGAATTCATTATAGCGGATGAAATGTATATCCATATAATATTTCATCACACTTATGTAGTAATTTTCTTTTAATTTTTTATTTTTTTTTCTTTCCTTCTTTTATCTTTATACAGATTAGATCATTTTGCAAGAATGAAGTTACGTACAGAGTTAGGTACGGCGTTTAGAACCGCGATATCCGCGGAAAGATAAGCCCGGCGATAATCAGTGGTGATTTTATGCGGTTTGAACATATATTCTTTATCTTAAATAAACGTCAAGGAATAACTGATGCTGAAACGAGAAAATCATCAGTACTACCTAGATAATTATTTTATACTTAGTAAGTGAAAATATAAATGTAATTGAAACACATAAAACATTTACAAGTTAGCCATTATTAGCTTTCAATGTCCCATTCGATATTAAACCCTCCGGGCTACGGTGTAGGTGGCCGTCAAGTTTACATTGGTGGGCAGAAAAAGCCTGGTACACTGTATCAATATCATAAAAAAAAAAAAATTAATAACTCTGAACTGGAAATTAAAAAAACAAAAAATAAAGAAATGAATAGAAATGAAAGTAAAAGTAAAAACCAAATAAAATATAGGAAAGAAAAAAAAAACATATATCTCGAGGGCTCCGGTTTTTAACGGCAATTGAATTACTCCGAGAATCGACGTAGCGGGTTAAAAATGTCAAAGCTTTCGAACAATGAGTTCTCGCTCGTGTCAAAGCGAGACATAAAAAGTCGGAGCAGAGAATTGAGAAATTTGAACGAACATATAAGGTTCTAAAAGCACAGAGAAAATCGCTCCTCTAGCGATAGCAAATTCGCGCTTCTGGGATCAATTGAATGCTTCGCATGACACGGGAGGCCGACGTAATGGGAAATCGATATTATCCCTTCGTCCTCGAGCCGTGAGGGATAAGGTTAGAACGGGAACGATACAAACTGTGACTTTGCGGCCAGAAACCTCGGCCGAACTTTGAAATGGTTGAACCCATTTGTAACACTAAATTCAAGGGTTACCGATACGAGAAACTCGAGTCTCTCTCCTTCTCTATTTTACCTATATCTCAATTTTACTTGACAATTTTGACAGTTTTACTTAATATTTTTTTTCTCCTCTATATTTTTCTGAATAAATTTCAACACCTTATTTTTATACACGTTTCACAGTTAGGTCGTCGTTTTTGCCGCAAGGGTATTCTTCCCGCCAGTATTCGGTACATGCAGCAAACACGTGTTGTCATTCCGGTCAGAATAGCCTAGGCTTCACCCTAGGCTTCACCCTCGCCTTAGATCGACCTGAGACCCGGACTATCCGAGAAATCGACGCTTAAGGTAATCTCGTTCGAACCGCAGATTCGCCCTCCGATTTCCGCCTTATATACGAAGCCTAATGCGACGTGCGAAGTATCCCCTATCAACGTGGGTTTGCTGCACGATCACGTCAGCCAAACTCTTTCACGTTCTCATTTTTCAAACAATTCATTTTTCTTTCTCATTTTTTGATTTTTCTTTCTTTCATTTATTTTATTTTTTTCTTTCTTTCAAGAATAGTACGAAGAATTGTGGATTTTTTTTTTCTTTTTTTTTTTCTCATTTTTATGTCAATCTAATTATTCGATTCATATTTCTTCTCCATTTGTTGAAAAAAAAAAGAAGAAAAAAAAAAGAAAAAATCGTCGATAACGCGTGAGCCGAGAACTACACGAGTTTTCAATTTCCTTCGATGGATATTGCGACTGACTTGTTCTACTCGCGAGCCGTTCACGCAGCTATTTATGACATTTTTCTCTTGCACCCTTTGAAATTTCATAGCAACGAATATGTATCGGAAAATATGAATTTTTATTTTATTTTTTATTTCTTTTTCTTTTTCTTTTTCTGTTTTTCTATTTTCTCAAATTCATTACTACTGAATCTTGTCAACGTGAGGTACGATTGAGGAATCTCTCCTATCCATCCATATACCCATATTAGTATATGTGAAGAACATTCAAGAAAAGCTAAAAGAAATGGACAATTTTTTACTAAAAAAAAATTCCAAAAAACTGATATACCACTTTTCTCGGCAATATCCTTCGAGTTGAACGTATATACTGTAAGTTAGGTTACTCCAAGACGCAAATCGCGTCGCTTAGTATATAGAATATAGATAGGGTAGAGTCGATACTCGGTACTCACCGAACGTGTGTATCGAGTGGAAATGTTTACGATCCTTGCTAGAGAGAATATAGGTGTATCTAGTCGGCTACACCGGTGTATCTTCACCTCTATTCTATACCTAAGATGTAGGTATATGTGTTTATATGTGTGTGTGTTATATTTATATATATGTATAGCAAATATATATAGATCTATGTGCAGGATAGAAAACGTTGCATATCGTCACAAAGACTCTGAGCCACCTTAGACCTTAGACCTTGGATCTTAAACCTTAAACCTTAAGCCTTAAACCTTGGCGGACTATTACGATAATCCTATTGGACTTGAAGCCGGGCGGGATTTGACTTTCGGGGTAGTCGGCGACGGTAAGGGTATTAGTCGAAAGGGTAGGTAAGATGGGAGAGAACCGTGGCCGGGGAATCGCGGGAAAGAGAAAGAGAAATAGAAATAGAGATAGAGATGGAGTGAAGAGAGGCGAGAGGCGAGAGGCGAGGAGAAGAAGAGATGTACCCAGAACTGGAACGTTTCGTTGTCGAAAAGCTCCAGAGCCCTCAGGGCAAATCCTGATGAACGACAAACAATGAACTCCTCTATCTGCAGGGCGTTCGTCAGGATAGCGTCTCGCCGGATGTGACCCTGGGTCTTCGATATTCCGGAAGTACACATACACACACACATAGGTATAACCTGAGTCTTATACCCAACCTATCTAACCGATGATACCGAAGAAACTGAAGGATGTAGGCTCTAGAGACGAAACGATTTCCGATTCTTTCTATAGTTCCTCTTATATTTTCTTTACCGATTTATCGCCCCAACCCTCAACATCCCACGGTTTATTTGTCCCTCTTGGGCTGCAACAGAAATCGTCATATATATATATATATATATATATATATATATATATATATATATATATATATATATAAAAATAAACTCGGTATAGAGACAATGAGATAAATAAATAAATATGCCTGACGGTTCACTAAACTTATTTGTTTCATCTTTCAAAGGAACGTGTACCTATGTATGTATGTATGTATGTATGTATGTGTGTACCTACTACCTGAATTTAAATCACATATTGAATGCTGAACTTATTTCGGTCAAGATCCAAACCTTGAACGAAAACTGTAAGAAAAGTTATACGCTTCAGAGATAACACAGTGTCAATATCTTGCAAGGTTTTCTAAGATATTTCGAAACCCTCTTCTCCACGAAGTACCTATCTAGCATGCCAGCGTATAGGCACGACAGCTGACTGAGGGTCGCAGCTTCTTACCTCAACTCCCATTTTATCCATAGCGTTGGGATAAGATTACGGTAGACAGAGGCGTACTTCGAAAAAAAACTCTGGGAGCTTTTTTTTCTTCTTTCTTTTCTTTTCTTTCCCCTTGAAATCTTTTCTCTTCTTCATGTGGCTATGCTACGCAACGCGCGTATCTTATACATGCGGTATACATATAGTTTCTAAAGTGCAGTGGGAAGGGTTTCGTCATCGTGATTTTGTGGCTGAATGACTAGTGGTTATTCCTATGATAATATACGCTAGTTTTTTCCCTACTGACGTCACACGGTTTTCCTTCTCCCGTGGGATTTTCTTAGGGTTGAAAATTGAGGGAGGATTTCTCCCTGTCATTCTCCCACTCCATTCTACTACGAGGCACGAGGACGCGATGAGGCTCGAGCGAAAAGCTCACGCGGGACGAAAAGCTCAGCGTTACAAATGACCGCGACGTTCTGCATATCCAACGGCACCCAGACACGAATGGAGAGAAAGAGTAGAGAGAGAAAGAGAGAGGGTTTATACTGTGTAAGGAAAAAGGACGAAGGGAAGGATTCACCCGGGTGTAATTCGTCCACGCCGCAACGCTCCTTCTTCACCCTTCTTCGCCTCGCGTAGCGTCGCGACGCGACGGTTCCTTCGCGAAAAGTTTCTCTTTACCTCTGCGGCAGTGACATTATACGGTAACGTTAAAATGCCTTAAGGCGGTCCGCGCGGCGCGGTGCTTCGCCAAGATAAAAGTTGCGGTTAATTAAACTTTTCCATTGCTCCTCTGTCTAGGCGAGGAGCCGAAGAGGCGAGGAGGCCAAAGTTGAAAATTGAATCGTCGCTCGCGGTGGCAATGAGATTACCGACCATTTCTCGATACCAAGACATTCAACTCTCCAATACTCTCTATCTCTATCTCTGAAAGATATACACACATGGATAGGCGACGAATGTATATAGAATCTGCTATACGAAGCTTTCGATCTTGTGCGGATAATTATTAATCCGAAGATCGGGGATATGATCATTTCTAAGAGAAATCTTGAATTTCCTTGGGGTTTAGGAGACGCTATATGGTTCCCTTATTCTACATATGTAGGTGTATGCTTATCGCACATTGTAACTGAAGAAACTCGAATACGGGTTTCCCGCAGGATTGGTTGAGAAAACTAGCGAAAAGGCGCGGGAAAATAGAGGACCGAGAGTTCTCAGGAACAGGTCGGTAGAAAAGCTTAGGCTAAATGGAGGCTCGTGCTGGCGTATACGCCGGGACTCAAACTCTCAAAGTGGCCCCAGGGAGAAAAGAGAAGAGAAGAGAACGAGAACGAGAGAAGAAGGACGAGGAGGAGGACAGCAGAGAGTCGCAGCCGGAGGCTGCCGGAGAAACTCTGGATACGGGAAAGACGGGAAAGACGGGACGCGATCGCGTTTGCATGCAAATGGGTGCCGCGGTAAATGTTTCTCTGCGATAAAAGTCTTGTATGGAGCAGCCATCATGCGAATTTACGTGCCGCTTCAACCCCGCGCGCATCTCCGTCAGCTTGTGCACAACTCTTATGCGTGGTACCTGTTATATTAGATACATCCAACTTTAGAGATATCCATATAGTGCGGGTATATATGTATGAAGAGGAGTAGCTATATACATAAATAAATAGCCACAAACTCAAGCCATGCAAAAGTTTCAGTCAAAATGCACGCGCGTGCCTCTCTCATCCCATGGAGTCATAATAATGGTAATGGTAACAAGATTACGAATTTATACCATCTGAGAAGACGTCTTATCATCATCACTGGAAAATAAGAAGAAGAAGAAGAAGAAGTAGAAGAATAAAAGAATGAAATTCACATCGTACTCCGTTTTCTGATTAACTTTTTTTCGACAAATTCGCGTGTATGTAACATTAACATGTGTCTCCGAAACGAGACCAGCTATAAATTGTGGTTGGAATTAAATGGCCTGAGAGACGAGAACAGATCCGACATTTTCATTTACTTAGCGTCGCGTCGCAGCGACTTTGTCGGAGCGGGGGGCAGGGGTTGGTTTTTAAAAAGTGAGAAAAAGGGTTGAAAAATATGATGTACCAACCTATATACACACGCGAGTTCATCTCGCGGTTACTGGGGCTAATTTCTTTCAGCGTTAGATCCTAATTAATGAAAATAAACGATGTCGGAGAAGGTTTTACCTCGCTCTGCACAACATCCCTCGCTGTATACTTTTATAAAGTCTAGACGTGCGTGCAGTAGTAACATTGAATGAGGAACGGAAAGACGAGGAAGAGACCTGGACTAGAAACAGCAAGCGAACTGAATAGGGAGAGAGAGAGTGAGTGTTAGGAGTTAGATGGTGGAAATTGGGAAGACAAGGGGGTGGCGAAAAGGGGGATGAAACTAATCGTGCAATTTTTCCAGCATCAGTCGGTGAATATCAACGCCAGTGGCGAAGCCCTACGGCGCTAAGAACGATAAACGATCGTCCATCCATCTAGCTCAACGCAACTCCGTGCCTCTTTCCCCACCGAACTTAGTCTTCCTTTTCTCATCCCTCTAGGAGTCTTCGGTGCCCCCTTACGACCTGAAGACTCTCGCCTTCGCTGGCGACACTCGTCGTCGTTAACAAACTACGTTCTGATGCTAAACCTACTACGCTGTCTGCTGTTACAGGGAACGTGTTGGACTTTCTTCTGTTAACTTTCAAACTTTCCGGCTTTACGGTGTGTGTCTACCCGGGCAACATTCTACATGACTAGCCCACATGCCAGATGTCATTGGCATGGCAATGGTATCGACATACCATATTAAAGGTCGAGGTTCGGCAACAATTTGACGGAAATATCGCTTCAATATATGCGGGTTTTCGTTATGGCAATAATCAGGCTAACCGACAAAGTTCATCAATGTTTAATTAACGTGGTAAGCATATGAATAGCTGATACAGCTTCAGAATATGTATCTCATGTTGAGTCGCTAATACATAGCATCAAAAGTTGTTCTTAGTTTCTGAGAGTGACGATCGAGTGAAAGATTTTTCGAAAAGTAGAAAAAAATTTCGGCTGCCTAGAAAAATTTGGTACAAGAATCAAAATTCTAAAAATAATCAGGTCAGCAGTTTCGGAATTTCGAGTTTCCGAAAGTTACAGGCGGGTTGGAGATTCTTTGAAAATGAATCAAATGTGTGGGTGGCTAAATCATACAAATAAACATACAAGTAAATAAACCGAGTTGTTTACCCAGCTAGCTGCTCAAGATGCAACATGGGTTAGTCGTCGTTGCCAGGTAAACGTCGAGATAAAACCGACTACTACCGACATGGCGGTCACATTGGTTAGAAAGGTTGGCCATATAGCGGCCATATGGCTGCCACTTGAAATTGTTACCCGGGTAGGTACACATAGAGTGTCACTTGCGTTGTAATTAGAAGAGATGTTAGTTCGCCAATGTTAGAATGAGTTTTTTTTGTTAAAGTTTGATTTTTGAATCAATTATTTCTGTACATAATAGCAGAGGTATATTTCTTTTTGTATAATCGCATTCAAGTCATATAATTAGTTCTACTCCGGTCTTGCGTTCATTCATTTATTCGTCGTACAAAATAGGGGATGAAATTGTTTATTTTTCTTCATTTTTTTCCAGTGAATATTTCTCCGTTCCAAACAACAGGAAACATGAAATTTGAATAAATGGAAAAAGAAGTCCCCTATCTCTGAATGCATTTATTCACAACCGCACGGGGTAATAATACTCTGTATGGTGTCGTGATTCTAAATGAAACAAAAGACTCGATGGGGGGGTATGGAGGGTTTGATAATTGATAACGTGCACGCGATGTGCAATTAAAGAGTATATAAGTACTGTGCAGGGTAGTAAATCGACGAAAATATGCACTACATGTCTATATAAACCCTAAATACCTTTTCATGTACAATGTTAAACTCATCCATCATTTTTATTCAAAAGCATCATCGTGTTTTCGATCTTGCCTTCGCAGGATTTACAGGATACAAATTTATTCCTTCGATATAGTATACGTGTAGACGTAGGTACTACACGTAGGTATCCTTGAATATGAAATGTATTGATATGGCAGCTGCGGGCTACGTGTAGAAAAAAAAATAAAATAAAAAAAAAAAAAAAAAAACAACCCTTAAACACATTACCCATGTAAATTGATACGGTAATGCGAGCTATCAAATTTGTTCACTCTCCGCCGTTGACATTCTCGGTGAAATTCATTTATTTATTCATTTATTTCTGTTTTTGTTTTTTATTTTTATTTTTTTTCATTCGAAATACTGTTAGCCTGTTAGGTTTTGTTTATACCTATACAGGATGTCGAAGAGAATCTTGAAAGCAAGATAATTGGATTCGGTGAAAAGTAAACAGCGAAGAGAAGAGAAGTAGACATAAATTGGAGTGACAACTCGAATTCTATCGGTTCAAATCTTTTGTATATCTGTTTCTTTATTGTATCTGCGATTTTAAAACGTGCCAAGGGAATTGTGAATTTCCAGAATGTGTATACGTATATGTACATCATGCGTTACTCTTTTTTCTCCTTCCTTCCATCAATTTCATCGCTTTTGATAGAATTGCTTCAGCTTCGGTTTCAGCTCGTAGATACTAGTACGTGAATACCGCAATCCTCTCACTTTTCTCTGGAAGAACGATAAACACCGAGAATACGCAACAATTGTTATTCCTCAGGGTAGAAGGCAAAAAAAAAGAAAAAAGAAGAAGAAGAATAAAAATGGGAAAAGGTGAACCAATATCGCGAGGTCTACGCATGGTTTGGAAAAAAACCTTTTTCCACAAGCAAAAGTTAACCACAGAGATCTTTTCATCCCTTCAAATCTTTCCTTTCGATTTTCGATCCGCTTCACCTTCGTCAGTCGATTCCCGTCGAGATTGGATACCTTTATGACCAACACTATACACGTATATACCTACCCAGATACCCTTACGCAAGAATTCAACGATCACACGTTATGTCTATATACCTATACCAAACGAAATTTCAAAAAATTAATCAAATCCTTTGAATTAGATATGCGGAAAGAAGCTTTTCATCAAATGAAAACTGTGCTACCTACCCCTTGACCACAAGATTGATGAATACATGTAGGTATTTATGTACATAAATCCATGTGCTACTCTGAATATCGACGTATATTTTCACAACACCGAAACAGTGTCGATTCTCCTGCACATACGATACATCCGTGAAAATTTAGCAAGGGAATGCGTGGGCGAGTATATCCGAGGCATTTGTAGCCACTGGGGTATTAAGGGGATGGAATAGAGTCATGGAGACCAGAGAGCGGAGAGAGCGTAAACTACACTCATCAATCAGACTTGGGGCACATATGTGTACACACACATACCATATAAGGGCAGTCTATGGATCACTGCAGACGGATTAGACGGCTGTTTCATAGGTATTTCACCAAAATAGAGAGTATAGAGGCGAAAGGAAAGCGTCCAACACGTACAATCCCGAAAATATATACAGTTTTTTAAAATCGAAAGAGTGAAATTTTGTTTTTCCGAATATTTTTCTCTCCTGTACTGTGCGACGATAACAGCCCAATAAAGGCCAATAATAAATATTCTACCAACCATCGAGTGTTTTCACATCGTTGTTTCCATCCCGGTGTAACGTGGCGTGTGAGCTAACCGGCGGCGGTGGTGGTGATATTTTGTATTCCATGAAGAGAAATGGATGCGAACAAAATTTTCAAGGGAAAAAAAAAAAATGGGCCAAAATTTTCAGTGACTCTTTTATCAATAATTATTTATATTCTCAAATCCAATCGTTTAATTCTAAGTCAAGGATTCGAATCGATGAATAGATCATATCAGGTATAGGTATAGACGTAAATGTGTGTCTTTTATTCTAGCTAGTCACAGGCCTCGGTTAGATGTGCTGCAGCCACTTTAGAGCGCAACACTTTTCTCTATCGAACAGATCGACGGAGAGCTATTTTATTGCCGTTTTACGATGAACTTTTTTATAGTTTTAGACCTTCCATCTTGCATATATGGACTTTTTCCTGAATAGGTACCTACGTACAGCGGGTAGGTATCCACACCGAGGCAAGGATCCACTTTCCTGCTGGTAGAATGAATTTTAAAACCAAGTCATAACGTCTTCTATATCTTCCAGGACGCTAGGCACGACATATAGTACCTATACCTATACATATGTGCCTATACCTACACCTACACCCTCGGCTAGAATATCCTGATCCTAAGAAAGCTCACCCAGATAGCTCATCTCTCGCTGATCTTTTACCCTCGGAAATTAGCGCCAATTAAAGTTGATCCTTAGCCTCGGGCAGACATTCAACAAGGCCTGTTTGCAGGCTCGAATTCCTTGCCGTAAACTTATTCGAAAATCTTGACAAAAGATGTCGAGGTATTTTCTGGGATAAAATCAGCTGAATTTGTTGATCGGAATTTAATCCGTCATTAATTTTCACTCTTATATCTATATAGATTATAGATATATCTATAATTATGTAATCTGAGAAAATCTTTCAAATAATATGAATAGAAATGAACGTAAAAAAAAAAAAAAAAAAAAAAAAAATGATTCGAGAAGAAGTTATTAGACCGATAAGAAGCGGAGAGATCGCGGGTGTCTGCGAAACATGAGACAGTTTTAGCGTGACTTATATACAGTCGGTTCTACCTTTCTTTTTATGTCTTTTCATCAAAAGCGCGGGTCCCGACAGGAGCGAGTCTCCGGATGGATATATCAAGCTCTCGTACTTCCGCCGTAACTTTCAATTGGATTTTCCGGGAGATATTTTTCCAGAAAACTACACAATGTATGAAAATTTGAAGGGACTGGTGGCTTCTATTATTTGGCCACCCCACAATCCATCCCCTGGGAACCCTCAGCAAAGGTATAGCTAGTGCGCCAGGACTCAGTAGGAACGGGACTAACCGAGAGGGTTCTGATTTTAAAGGGCTGATTTTAGAACGGAGAAAAAAGGATAACAGGTTTCGGCATTAGGAGAACAGGTGAAATTCTCACACCGCTACCCCTATACCGTACCTTCGGGAATTTCATTCAAGTGAAGTCTGAATTTCTGATCAGGTCATTCTTTCTTCACCCCTCTTTACGGGTTCTATACTCGCGATTATACCCCTTCGCCATAAACTCCCGCTTTACTAGGCGTCGTTTCCTCTCGGTTGTTGCTATTCTGTTTTATTTTATTTTTCTTATTTCTATTATTATTGTTACTGTTATTAATATCATTACCATCATTATCCTCGTCGATGGCGTGCGCGCTTCTACTTCACGGATTAGTGTACGAATAGGGGTGAGTTTTGGGTATTATAGGTCGACGATTCCTTATTCCTTCTGAAGAAGTAAGATAACCAGTTGTTTTTTTTTTTTTTTTTTTTTTTTTTTAATTGAATGAAAAAAATAAAAGAAGAAGAAAAGAAAAAAAGGGGGAATTTCACAATCAAAAAAACTACTCGAATCTTTATTGAACGTCACAGTGGAGCTTTTTTCGTTATTTAATAGAACTCGGAAAGAGCTTTGAACTCGATCCGAAACCCGTTTACCTGTATATACCTAACTCTGAAGAAAATTAGAAAACGATTTTGTAGACCCGATACGTCCTCGAGATTCTCTCAACGTCGCGTCGTCTCGTATGTATACGAGGATATATCAGCTTATTCTCAAAACCCAGCTCTTGGCGTCTTTTTGCAGCTAGTAAATTTCGCTCTCTATAGAAAGCGAGAGAAATGACAGAAAGATCAGTGTCACCATGGGTTAGGAGAGAAGCGAGTGAAGCGAGTGAAGCGAAAGAAGCGAATGAAACGAGTGAAACGAGACACCTGCTACACGTCCTACCTTATACTCTTATTTAATTTATTCTATTGAAACGGGGAGACTGCACCCTGTCCCGACAGAGATTTGAACATCAGGTGAAATGGAGGCTTAAATATATACAGGGGGCTAATTCCGACTAGATCCGAATGTCAGGTCAGGTGTTTGGGTTATTCATAGGACCCTAAAATTGGCCTGCGCTAGTTTCAGGTGGAAAGAAATTTTGTAAAAATAAATTCGACCGATTCGAATTCTCGGCTATATAGAGATATCCGATTTTACGCCAAGTACAGCGAATCGTGATTAACCCCATTCTCCTGCTTCTAAATGTATATCTTCTCTGTGACGTGGGAATCGCGAATATATCACAGTCATTAAACAGCTAGAAATAGTCGGAATTATAAAGCATGTGTGATAATAATAACTGGATGATAGAATTCGCGGAGTATTTTGTCGGATCAAAGATCCTATATGATCTGTCGCTATTCGTCGTCGGCTTATTTTTGGGTTGGGGATCGATTACCTACCCTTCACCCTTGGGAATGGTAGGTTTGGCGAAACGAGAAAACTCAAAAGCCACCCCTGCGCAAGTGTGTAGGTACTCGTCTAAGGTTTACGCGATTCAACCCTTTATTTATTTGAACAGGCCCACTTATTTTCCGCTCGCACTTATCTCGGAACAACGCGCCCACTGGGTCTCGTCTAATTGATGTTTTCACGCAGGATCCTCTTTCCTGCCCCCTTATACCCCTCGGCAATTCTATCCCGTTCTCTTCAAGTCCCTAGTCATTAACGCGGGTTAAATATTTTTGACGGGACGATAAAAAGATAAGTTTTCTTTTCGTTTTGGTTTTTCATTTTTTCATTTTTTTTCTCTTGCTCTTTTTTTTTTTCTTCTTCTTATTTTTGTATTTTGCAACGCCAAAATTTTCATCCCAAAGTTTGTAAGTTAAATAAAAGGTAAAAGGTAAATTTTTTTTTCCTCTCTCTCTCTCTCTCTCTCTCTGTTCAATTTCGCACGTGTGTGAAATCTGGGCAGCGCTTTCGTTAGCGAAATAAAATTTTTGCATATAGGTACATACGTGTAATAAGTAAAATGAGTATAATACATGCGTATATATATATAAATATATTGTATTAGATTTATAAAAGGATGATATTAATAAGATAATTATTTTTCACTTTGTGAAATATAATGGGATTTTGTAAAATTTAATTCGAAAACGTGCGATCGCTAATATTGCGTCGAGCGTAAATATTAAGAGATAATTGAATCCAGTCTACATCAGGTATATATATACGTATATACGTATATATATAGGTAATGTGTGTTAAAACGATAATTGTTTTGTCGTCTCTTCTGCGTATAACACGTGCCTCGCGCGTAAACAGTTTCATTCATTCTATTTGCAATTCATTTCTCTCAAGTGATAACGATTCTATTCTCTTTGTAATATCAATTAAAGTACCTACCTATACAGCTATATTATACTCACGCGATCGACACCAAAGGTATCATACCATAATCATATATACCCACCAACATTCGGTTGTACGGGCATTTCAGGAGAAAAAAAAAAAAAAAAAAAAAAATATATATATCTACAAACAACTACAAAGAGATTTTTCAAGCCCGTAGCTCAATTTACGATGTATATAAAAAATGAGGTAAGCAATTAATGCACTCCCTCGTATGCGTATATGTATTTGACGAAAATTTAAAAATCTTTTTCGGTTGTCGTTTCCTGTTTTATTTATTTATTTATTTATTTATTAGTTTCACTGAAATTTTTTTTCAACGAACAGTTCTTTGATGATCCATATATCTATATATTACACTTTTTGTCTCGACTTTTACGAGAGGTAATCGAATAATCTCGTTTCTCTTGTACAGTTTTTCGTTTTTCTGGATAAACTATGTATAGGTATTATATTATAGTATTCGGGAGTTTGTGAATGAGAATAAAAAAAAAAAAAAAAAATGGAGAATGGTTTACGATCTGTTATTAAATTAAACCGATAACGTTTTAAATAATCCTCCACCTCTTAACGGGCTTTTATTTTGTAACGAGAACCCACGGCTCGGCCTTTCTCGTCCTCGTTCTATAAATTCCAACTCCAAGGATGCGAAGCGCGCCAAGACGTAATTCGCGGAGAATAATGCTCAACTACACCGATAGTTGCAGTCTGAAAAATTACGAGCCGTATTGCGAACGGCATAATCTTATGTAACACGTGTTACGCAAATCTGTATAGCCGATTTAAATTGTTTTATATGTTATTTATTTAAAAAAAAAATTTTTCCGTTTCCAATCTTAGTAAGAAAATCTGAATTTGTTACAGAAATTATTCATTATCTTTTTTTTTCTTCATTTATGCAGAGAAAGTTGAAAATTTATTTTTCCGATGAATTAGTGGATGGTGCGAATTAAACCCTCGTCGGGTGAAATAATTCTCGATTATCGTAATACCTTTAAGCAGCACAAACAGGTGATCCGGACTGTTTTAGTTTGCGTAAATATTTTACACCGAGATTTAATCCGCAATTGAAACAAGAGAATTAGCAAAGTCTCGCGCAGACGACTAATGAATGCAATTACTTTCCGCCTGCAGCTCTTAACCCTATATTATATAGGGTAAAAATAATTATAAGACGTTAAAGAGTTTCGGTTTGCAGAAACTCTAAAATAATATTGAAAAAGAAAAACGAAAAAAAAAAAAAGAACAAACGCTCCCTTTTTTTCGAAAGTTTATATTTTCGTATCCATCTTACAAAATTTGAAATTCTCGACAATTACGGTCATCAACGAATGCCTATATTATGAACCTGCGGATCCCGTATAGTTTGCGTCTATGATCAAAGTCGATAAATAATAACTCTGATTGAACAAGTAAGTGTAGGTATACATAAGAGGCTATAGCGTTAAGCGATAGCGGTATCTGCGCGTTATCACAGAGTTCTAATTATTGCCTTAGCCCCAGAGTTCCATGGCTAATATCTAATCAGTAAGAATTCCAGAGCATCGTGAGTCTCGTATATATATATGTAGCTATCGGTCTATAAAACTAGAAGTGATTCATTATTTTCTCGTTCCCTCTCACACAACATCCTGTTTTAATACTATATTATATCTATGAGTTTGTTCGATTGCCGCGTTGACTCACTAACGTAATAAAATGACCGTGATGTGTTTATTCATTGCAGATTCATTTCCCTTTCCCCGTTACTATCCTATACCATTTTCATTTAGGTTCCTCTGAAAAACGCATATACCTAAACACAGCGAGAGATTTCCTTTCGCAAATGAAATTTTCGAATATTTATCGAACGTAACAACACTGACTTTGCGTAGAACGTAGATTACCGAAAAATTCATTGACTACTACTACTAGTAGGTAACAGGGCTCAATGAATCATTTGACAAACTGGACACAGATATACCAAACTAATTGGTCTAACGATCAACGCGTAACGGTACAATGCGCCGCGACGTTACTCCGCGTCCTATGTAGATACAACCGTATATATATACAACAAGCCTAAATTGTTAATGGGCTTCTAAACGATCCCCGTAGTTTTCCAGACTTAGAAAATGAATAATTGGCCAACCCGAACATGGAATGTCATTATTTGTTACCTTTGCCATAAAGCTATAGCATAGGTACGAGAATCTCATCGATGCGATGGATTTAATATACCTTAGACAGAAAAAAAGGTTAACTTGAGCCAAGAAAATTATTCTTGATTCAAGATAATTTTGCGGTCCAAAAATGAAGACCGAAATTTTCTCGGATCAAATAAAAAATTTTTCTCGAGCGATTTGGAAAATTTTCTTGGTTCGAGAAAAATTTTTTATTTGATCCGAGAAAATTTCGGTCTTCATTTTTGGACCGCAAAATTATCTTGAATCAAGTCAACCTTTCTTTCTGGTGTACGTTTAATTAATATACGTATAAGTTAAAGATTGTATTTTCAAATATTATGTAGCCTATAACAACGGAATAATTTCCCTTCCTAATATTAATGATTAAAATAAATCTATGACCGATCGGTCTAATTGACATACGCGGGTAGCCTAATTGCTCACTAGGCGATTATTATTAATTAGTAAGTCAATGCCGGCTATTCGTCTGGTCCTATCACATCGAGCAGTGCTGCCACGACGCTTTAGCGGTCGCTAGTAGTATCGAATGATCACGGCGCCGGGTATTTCGTGTTTATTCGGATCGGCTCGGGTCTGCCCGTGAATCAGCAATGCCTTACCGGCGTCAGTTGCTCTTCGGCTCTCGTGCGGAAGAGTCTGAAAATCTTGGCGTGTATCCTCGCCGCTCTGCGGAGTGATTTTGAAATATAGTTATATTATTATTATTGTTGTTATTATTATTATTATTATTATTATTATCATTATTATAATTATATAGAAAAAATATTTGAGTCGCCTCAAGAATAATAATACAAAAAAAAAAAAAAAAAAAAAAAACAAAACGCATAAAAATTGATGTGACATAATCTTATAGAAGTGATAATGTACGTCGGTATGATAATAATATGAAGTGGGTTGGTGAGGTGGTTGAGTTTGTGTTATTATTATTATTATTACCTTATAAATTATGGAGATGATTATTAATAACGTACCGTTATCAGTATTGGCTTGTTAACATCGTTTGTTATTACAAGTAAATAGTGTGTGGGGTTGTATTTTTTTTTTTTTTTTTTTTTTCTGTTTTTTTTTTTCTTTTTCTTCGATACAATCGTCTGTAAAACACGGGCGTTTAAAGAAAAAAAAAAAAAAAAAAAAAAAAACAAAACAAGAAAGTTATAATAAAGTGAATGGAGAATAATTATTGTTGTTGTCGTCGATTATAAAATATCTAAATGGATAAATAATATAATATAATATAATATAATATAATATAATATAATATATATAATAATATAATAAAGATAATCGAAGAGAAAGAGAGAGAGAGAGAGAGAAGAATAATATATGTATATATAAAACGTCAAAAAGGATAAAGGATACATAGAGATAATATAGAAAAATATATCTCCGCATATAATGGATACTGGCGTGAGTGAAGTGTTGTCGTTTTCGTCGTTGATTACGGATATCGAAGAACGAAATCAGACAGAATATTACCTGCAATTAAACAACAATTGTTATAACAGTTGTCAATTTTGTGTTATTATTGGTAAAAATTTACTGCTCTGATTTTTTAAAATTTGAAAAGTTTTTATTTTCTCATATTTTTCGTTCTGAAAATTATTTAAAGAAAGTTTATATCTTATATTCAGAAGATATTAACGAAATAAACAACAAACAATAAACAAAAAAAACGAAAATATAAACAAAAGCAAATAAAGCAAACGAAAAAAACGAAAGTAAAGAGTTTAATAAACTCATACTTTTTCTCCCACTCCTCTCTATCTATCTATCTATCTATCTATATATTTATCTATATCTATCCATCTATCTCTATTTCACTCTCTAGTAAATACCTTCCTCTTTATTCCATCCTGATAGTTGTATACATATACTAAGATTCATTATTTCTTTCCCCGCACCACCACCACCGCCACCATCTCCTATATATTTATTCATTGAATAAATAATATTAACAACATCATGTCAAGTTTTGAGTGCATCATCCTCGTTATATGTGGTGTGTAATATAAATCATCGAGAATATATACGTTAATATATTCTGATTAAATATATATACACGTTTTTTTTTATTTTTGTGTCGTGGTGACAAGTTTTTCATTTTTTTTTTTTTCTATTTTTTTATTTTCGTTTGTATTTTTCGTCTATTCGTCGATTTGATCGTGGTAAATCAAAGTGCTACGACGATTATTATTATTATTATTATTATTATTATTATTATTATTACTATAATAATAATATAATATAAAATATAGATAAAACGCAAGTAACAATTTTGTGCCACTGCTATTGGTTGATGTTGCACATGCACGTGTCTCATTGAACCTCTGTTTTATATATATTTATTATATATATATATATATATATATTTTAAACTGTTGAACGGGGTTTAATTATTTCACCATGGATATCCTGCCGAGTGGAAACATATTCAGAGAGTTGCAGGACATCCACGATACCGGATATTTCTCCGCTCAACCATCGCTAGAGGATCATTGGCAACAGGTAAGATACTATTACATAACGTATATATATATATATATATATAACACGGTTACACAAATACTACGTACACTATATATATACGATAAAACTAATAATACGTAGCTCTTAACGATTAAAATTCCATTTATTTATTTACACCTATAGCTAGATCAATTTATAGAAAAATGTTTTTTTTTTTTTTTTTGTACAAACTATAATATCACTCTGTCCAATATACTATTTTCTAGATGTTAGTCGTTTACTTTCACGTGGATATGACAGGTTCGTTAAACAAGGACGGTGCCGGTTAGTGCGGCGTCTCGCTTGCTCACCGTTCTTTAGTTTACCTATTCTTTTTATTTATCGATGTGTGTATAGTTACACAATTAGTGGCCGAGTTATAGAGTTTATTTATATAATTTTATTTTTTTCATAGAATCTAACTAGTTCTTTAAATAGTGATAATACAATTTTCATTGGTTACAAAAAAAAGTTGTCTTAAAGCTGAAAATTAAGGTATACGATCAGTTTTTTTTTTACAAGTTACGTATGCGGTGTCAACAAACTGCGTAATAATACAATACTATACAAGTATACAACAACGAGCAAGCCGGAGACCTGACAGAGCGAGGGAATCTATTTCATTCATAGAAACAGCAACGGTCTGGTATTTAGCTTCTTGAGCCAGGAAGCCGTGCAGCGCGTAAGTCCCATCAACAACCCGCGCGTAATTCTTTTGGTTTCGACCCTCTCTCTCTCTCTCTCTCAGTCGCTTGCTCGCGCTCACTCGCTCCATTCGTTCGTTCTCTCTCTCTCTCTTTCTTTCTTTCTTTCTCGTAGCTAGGTGTACGTGGCTCGTATACGTCGCGCAGCACACTGACTTACAATCAGACACGTGAGGCGCACACGCGCGTTTACTACTACTACACTACTACTACTACTACTACTACTACACTACTACTACACACTCGTACTACTACTACTACTACTACTGCTGGTTAGTTACAGCGGCGTACAGCGTGCAGCTCGCAGCCTTTGAAACCAGTTGAATTAGAAACGTAATAGTATCCCTTGACAATAGCAGCTTCGTCGACTGCAGCAATGCTAGTATTACTGTACAAAATGACGAAGTAAAAGAAAAAAAAAAAAAAAAAAAAAAAAAAAACAACGATAGTTGGGTAAGACTACTACAGACTATAAGTCGTTGTTATTATACTGTATAGCTAGGAGTTAAAAACGCTTTGCGTTATTATCAAATTGTGGAATGGTATATCTATAAAGATCATTAATGATTGAAAGAATATTGACTCTGTGACAAATATAATTACTGCCTCTCGGTTTAAGTTCTCTACTCAATTTAACCGTCGTCGTGCTGCAATGTTTATTTATCGGTTTATTTACACTTTCGTTCGTTCTTGGTCTTATCCTATCACTGCCATACATACCCTCTGTCCTTCGACGTCCCTCCACCATCATTCCTCGACTCCCGCGTTTCCCCCTTATTTTAACTTCCGCTGTTTGTATCTCTCTTTCTCTTTATACTCGCGCTGCTGAGCAAGTCGATTTTTTCACGTATACGTACTACCGTACGTACGATATGTACGAGAAGGCGAGTCACGTTTGCGGTTAGCTCTCAGTACCAACAGATGCAATGTGCCCCGTGGATACGAGCGAAAGTTTTGTCCTACGACGTACCACTCACGATTATTAATAGTTAAGTATAGAGTCGAGAGTCAGCCTAGCATAGCTATCACGATACTTCGACAACAGAATATCTCGTAGCCGTGGCCATGGCCCACAGAATAAATATTACTCCCGTACTGTAATAATAAGAATAATAATAATAATAATAACAATAAAAATTCAATTAGTACTTGGAACGAAAATCACGTTTTATTTTTCCCCAAATACGTTAAGTTTTTATTACTTTTAAAAATTGTTTTATTTTTTTTTTTTATTTATTTATATTCTGATCTTTGAATGTATGTATGATTAAATTATCTTGCCATACTTATTCGATTTCATTATTTGTTTTTTTTTTTTTTTGCTATTTGAAATAAAGAAATAACCACGATCGTATAAGGTGTACACGAGTTGAGAGATCGGTGTTCTAATCATCGTAAAAAAAAAAAAAAAAAAAAAAACTAAATGAGTACAATAGACGATTTATCTATTGATAATCAGTTATCTTGGTATATTATATATATAAGATAAAGAAGACTACAATTAAGACTAAAATTCTGTAAATTTAAAGCCTTATTCATATACACTATATGTGTGTGTGTGTGCTACAGAATTGCCAAATTAATGCTTGAGATTAATTCTGCACTTCAGAGCTATACACACACTTAGATAATAAAAAAAGGAAAAAGAGAGAAAAAAAAAAATGAAAGAAGAAATTGAGCAAGTATATGTGTGACGCTTATATATATATTATATTTGCAATGTTATAAATCTTTTGCTCAATGGAGATACGTGATAACACATACCTATTTAAAGTCTACACTCTATACACGAAAGAGTAACAGACTATATAACGCTATTCTTAATACCGCATAGCTGTAATAACGTTAAAATATTAATACTTTATCGTCTAGATTGTTTTTTTTTTTTTTTTTTTTTTTTTTATGTCTATTTATTTGTTTATTCAATTTTTTTTCTCTCCCCCATAATTAAAAACAAGAAGATTAGCACTGTTATTCTTTTTTTTTTTTTTTTTATTACAAGTCCGTGTGAACATTAATTATTGCTAATCGGAGATAATTTTTTTTCTTCAATTTTTTTTGTCCTTGCCATTCGCTTCTATTTTCCTTATATTTATTAATAGAATTGCAGATGATTAGCAAAGCTGTTTTTACTTATTTTATTTTTATTTTTAATAATATAATAATAATAATAATAATTTTCGATCAGTTCTGAACTGTGGCGATTTGACTCGTCGACGCAAACTGCTAGGCGAGCGACTATCACCGTTCGTTCGTTCGTTTCGTATAGCTTAATGTTTATTTACTTACATACCACGTAAGCGGTATTCTTAGACAGAACTTGGACAGAACTTCTTCGCTAGTATTGTCGGTTTACTGCTGCTAAACTGCGTTGAACACATATAAACCTACCTCTATCTTATACCTCACTACCTATACATATATATATACAAACACAGTTATAGTTGAAGGATGGATTATGTAAGTTAATTTAAAACTCCTCGCAAATTAGCCGTCTCTCTTATTCGCCTCTTCTTTCTGGGTTCTGTGCAGTTTAATTAAACGAAATAATGTATATCTCGTACCTACTGTAATATACACTTCTAACTTTCTTTTTTCTTCTCTATATTTTACACATCTTTTATATAGTTTTCAATTAAATGATAGAATTCGTATATATAAAGAAAGAAAAAAAAAAAAAAAAAAAAAAACCAAAACTTGAAACAACATTGCGATTAGATAATCACCAAACATAAATAATTGGTTTTTTTTTTTTTTTTTTTTTTAAACATAACATTCACCGGAAATATATAACATGTATCAATCCACATCCCCGCATGTCTAAATTAGTCATTTGTATATATTTTTTTTTTTTTAACGCTTATATAACACTAATAATATATACATAGCTAACTAACGTAACACATAGTACAAACATAGACGTATACTATATACAGATATATATATAATTTAGATTGATTTTTCATACTTGATTAGAAATTCTTATCTCGTCTAATAAATTATAATCATAACAAAAAAGAAAGTTAAAGAAATGATAAAAAAAAAAAAATTAGGCTAGTCTTCTGCTATATAGTATATCCTTGTAATTTATAATCTATAAGAACGATTTCCCCCTCTCTGATATTTTTCTCGAATATATTAAGAGAGTCTTGAATTAACACCTCTGCTTCGCTTTATCTTCATCTTCATCTTCATCTTCATCTTCATCTTCATCTTCACAGAATAATCTTAAATATGGACGTCGACGTATATAGTATATAGGTAGGTATATATATTTTTCGTTTACTCTAACACTTCGCAATGTGAGGCTAAATTTTCGATGAGCAAATTTTTGTTCCACCTAATATGCTAATTCAATTATTGTGTATTAATAATAGCCGAACTGATAATACATGGATAAATAATATGACGAAATGAGTATACGGTTACTAACTACGTTAGTATTTATATACCGAAGAAAAAAATCTAAAAGATAGAAAAAAAAAAAAAAAAAAAAAACATTTTTCCAAATGATATTTTTTTTTGCTTCTCTTTTTTTTTTTTTTTTTTCTCTTTTCTTTTTTGACAGTTTTCGTCGCATGTATGTAGTATAATACACATCTATAGCTGTGTAATGCGGGTACGCAAAATACTTCGGCGTAGTATCTATACATATCGATTTATCGGCGTTGGCAAGTCGCGTTCTATACCATCTCCCCCGCACACTTTCCGCCGTAGTAATAAGGTCTAAAAATACACCTCATACTACTCGTTTGCCCGCGATTCGACTTGACTTAACTTGACGATTACTATACCATATTATACTATACCTAATACACTATACTATAATATACTATATAATATATCAACCAACCTTATACCTATATCACGTAATATTATATTATTATACCGAAGGGATGATCGGGAGACTAAATAACCGCTCGTATACACGATCATCTATACACAATACGTCGAGATTGAGATTAAAGTAGTCAAGGGGATGTGGGTATTATATAGTTTTTTTTTTTCTTCAAATTTTATCCACTTCAATCAACGTTGATACAGTACCTAAATAACGAATAAATAGTATCGTTGTAGTAGTAGTACTTTTAATTTTGGGAATTTTTTTTTTTTTTTTTTTTTTTTTTTCCATTTACTATTATTATTTTAACTTTTTTTTTACCTCAAAGTTTTTAATCTGTCATTGTGGTTATTGTTCCCGAAACCACATCAATTCCACAATATTTCCTTCAAATATTGATATTTTCTTTTTTTCTCACGGTGCAATCAATTTATGCAAATGCAAATCTCAAAAAAAAAAAAAAAAAAAAAAAAAAAAAATCCAAATTATTGTGTATTTCATGTCGTTTTTTTTTTTTTCTTTTCTCTTCATATATTATATACCTGCCTGCACCGCAACATCATATATATATATACCTAAGTATGTACTTTAACTAAGAATTAGATCGCTATGCTGTTATTCTTGTATATTGGCTCACGTTAGGGGGATTGCCTCTAACTACTGAACCGGAACTAATCAATTCCCCACGACGCACGCGAGTATATTGAAACAAACATATATCGCCGTATTACCTCTTACTATATATACGTGGTGACGGTCATTATACCCGTCTGGTACAGTAAGAATGAGTGTGAATTCTACATCGATGTGAATGTTGATAAAATAGAATATAATAACAAATTTATTTATATACATTTTTTTTCAATCGAACAAAGAAAAAAAAAAAAAAAAAAAATTTTTTTTTTTTTTTTTTTTTTCATTTTTTTCCGAAATATTTATCTGACGTATCCACCTGCAGCAGGCCGTACAGGTAAGACTCGATGCTATACCATAATACTGCAGAATTGAGTTGACTGCATTAAGAGAGCCTGGGAATTGAGAATTTAGGTCATACCGGTGCTTCTGAACTCGTGTTTTATTCGTTTACGTAAAACTTGACGAACCAACCTGCTGCAGGCTTAATTCCACTGCGCGAGTTTTTACGCGTTTTAATGTATATATAGGAATAGGTATAATGTACCCATAGGTATGCATATGCGCGAGCTAAGCTAATATAGATCTTTTTTCTTTTATTTTTATATACTCTTCTTCAATTCCTATATATTTTATACGTATATATTTAAATCTATGGAGATTTTCGGTAAACGTATACTAGAACTATACTTTTGTATGGATTAATATTATGAATAAGTTGGAATTTCGTATTCAACAGAATTGTGTCCCAAGATAGAAGCTGTAGTATAGTCGAGTTGCGAATCACATTGATTTTTTTTTTTTTTTTTTTTTTCACAAAACGTTTTCACGCAGTTCAGTTTCTATATATGTATGTATAACGCAGCATCAGCAGAAGTGCAGAATCCGTAGATATACACGACATGATCGCGATTCGAAGAAATTGCGAAAAAAAAAAAAAGAATAATTCAGAAATCGTATCTGTAAGAAACACTCGGTCATTTTATTATATATATATATATATATATATATATATATACACGATTAGTATTAAAGGTATGACAACATTCGTGATACACGAAACCCCACCTATGTTGTTTTTACTTCGATAAACCTTTTTTTTCTCAAGATAATAAACACCTATATATATATATTATATTCGCGGTGCTTGCAGAGTGAGAAAATTAAGTAAATCACACGATTCGTTTGCGAAAATAAAAAATAATCTTTATCCCCACAACAGGTACCTACATATATATGTAATATTTATCATACGATTATATAGGATTAAGTGACTAATTTTCCGTTTTATTTGATTTGATTTTTTTTTTTTTTTTTCTTTTACTCTTATGACGAAATTTAAAAAAAATTATATTCAATAATATATGAGATAATTCGTCGTTTTATAATTCGACTTGATAATTGAATAATAATTTTTAATAATAAATTAAGCATAACGAACGAGAAACATATCATTACATTTTTATCTCATTTATATTTAAAAAAAAAAAATAAAAAATAAAAAATTCAAAATAAATAAAGATTATCCATGCGTATATTAATATTGTTATTAGCGAAACTGGGTATAGTAAATATGTACGTAAATTATGCTGCTCGTTCATTCGTTCGTTCGTTCGTTGCGATTTCATTCATAAAATATTCGCGCTCGGCGCTGCTACGCTTGGCTTGCCTTTGCATCTGATGAAACCACGTGGCTACCGCTGCAAAACCGTGAGAGTTAACTTCTGCCTGGTTTGATTTTTCGTCATATATGCAGGGTATACAGAGAGGGAAGAGAAATAATTCAATTATTATAAAAGAAAAAAAGTCAGGATATTCTGAATATATTCATATAATGATTCCAGTTTTACGCGATTCTCCAAATTCTATAATTAAACTAATGCGGATCCAATGTATGAAATTTCGACTATGTAAAGATTTGTCGGTACTTTTCTCATCCAGAATACTCAAACTTGATGAGTAGAAAAAAAAAAAAAAAAAAAAAAAAAAAAAAAAAAATACACAATATTTCGAGATCGTTCTAAATTTCTAAATTCTTTCTCGATTCAAGATTAATTCTATTTTAGTCTATGATGAAAACTTCGAGCCTTATTACCTCGATTTATTATTCTGTATATGTGCGAAATACGCTTTATACTCTACCACGTAGATTTTATACGACCTCGGTTCGTTCAGACTCCATCGTTAGGTGTTAGGGTTGTAAGTATAACTCGTAATTCATCTAACGCCTATACCTTAACAACCGTATATCTATCGACATAGGTATAGGTACACATATACCAATACATAGGCAAATAATCTGTAGTCGGTTAATCTCTCGAAAAATATCACAATCTCACCTATATAGGATCGCGATAATCTTTCGGAAAATAACCATCTCGTCATAAGTAGGTATTATACCTTAGTCGAGAAAGGAAATGATTTTCCTCTTCTTATTCTTCTTTCTTTATCTTTTCTTCATATATCGAATCGATTATTTGATAAATTATTATGTATAACTTGAAAGATTTGTAACAGATATACCGATCGACAGAATCTTCATATCTATAGGTACACAACTGTGGATAAGAGAACGAGAATAAAAAATAACAAAAAATTGAAAATGAAAAAAATAAAGAAAAAAAAATAAGAAAAAAATCATATCTGCACTTGTGAGGAATTTCAGTATTGTTAAACGTGAATGAAATATCAACGAGGTATAACGTAAACCTTATAAATTATTCCCTATTATACTCACGTTTATTCAATCATATATATATATACGCCGGATAGCCGAGAAGTAAGAATAGGAAGAGCTAGGCAGGATATACGCGAGAGATATCTATTAGCGTAGGCCGTCATCGGAAAAGAATGTCTCTATATCTATACACAGATAGGAGGAGGACGTTAATTATTATCATTTGTCTATTGTATCCTATTCCTTAACACGAAATATCATTGTCTAACTATTATATTAAAAAAGAAAAGAAAGAAAAAAAAAAAAAAAAGAATTCAAACCTTACTAAATTATGTATGTTATAAATGTATACAGGATATGCATAATAGGTATATAGCTGATATATGTCTTCATTTCACTTCTGTGAGTCTCAGAGCTCTTGTTAAGAAATAAAAAGAAGAACTGCCTATTATTTAGTTTGAATAAATTAGAAATAAAATAAAATAAAAAATTGTTTTATTACAAAAATTAACAGCCTTATATATATATAATATTGTATATATATAGCTACTCATTTTAGGTATTTATATAAATTTATACACGTTTCGTTCCCGATTCGGACAACTCAGTTGGCTCTTATTCCATGCCGGAGTAGCTCCACTCCCTCGGGAAGTTACGATTATAGTCCTCGCTCGTGTATACGCTGTTGGGTTATTTCCGAAAGCGGAAATCTGCCCTTTCCCTTTCTCCTTCAACTCTCTCTCTCTTTCTCTTTCTCTTTCTCTCTGTTTCTCTCTCTCTCTCTCTCTCACTCTTTATCTTCCACGTTCTCTCGTCTGCGAAAATTTTGGGTGTATTTCACGCGGTTTCATACGCCAGCTGTCGCTAAACAAATTGCTTCTATTTCAACCTCTCTATATTTGCGTGTGGGTATAGTGAGAGTTATTATTCTAAACCATGAGCCTGAAAATTTTATCGACATATTGGATTAGATATACTACCTAAGTCGTTGATATTGTAATTTGTGCGTTTTTTGAGAAGAATAATTGTTCTTGAAAAAAATTCCGAATCAGTTTGAGACGGTTTAGAATTTTTCAGAAACGTTTGCAAGTTCGGAAAATTCAAATTCCAAAAGTTCAGACCCCAAAAAAAAACCAAAAACTAATCCAAAAATTCGTCTCTGTTTATCAGGATGCGAAGACAAAAAATATTTCATATTATAATCGATAATCTCTTCACGGAAATCCAGTTTTATTTACCACTTCAATCGATAACTTTACGATGTCATAAATAATTGATGATAAGATTTAGAAACGTTTCTTTTTTTTTTTTTTTTTTTTTTTTTTTTTTTCCAAAAAGTAAATCTTAAGATGATTTATTTGATCATACTTTTATTGGTTTCGATACGATAGATAACAGCCCGAGTTTTTTTTTTTTTTTTGGCTTTCGGAATTTTGAACCTCCCGGGTTCTTCGTTTTTGAAATTTTTTGAAATCGGCTATGTAGACTTTCGGGGAAAAACTGTGAGTCGGTATAATATGAAAATTATGAATTTTCTGCAACGTTCGGTGACTTAAACCCAACGCAATATTCATCGATCCCTTCCCATTACCTGAACCTAATATCACTGGTATTAAATATACCGTAAACGGAATATACGTAACTCACTAATTCCCCTAAACGTCAAATAATTTCTGACATCACTCGCGGTTCATGTCGCAGCACGTGGCAAGAGCTTCGCTAACTGTTGGCTAGCTGCAACAGCAACGGCAACGGCAACAGCAACGGCTTATTTCGTCTATCTATACCTTATACCTACTACGTAGGTAGGTTGGTACTACCACTACCATTACTAATACTACTACTACTACTGCAACCGTTTACAATTTAATACGGATTAATGTCGTCATGTAATTACCGGCTCCTTCCATCCTCATCGACATTAGCGGCTTGGCCGCCTGTTAATTTTCCGTACCGTCGAACCGTACGACGCGACAGGATCGCTCGTCGTCACGCTCGAAGAAGATCCATTGATACCTTACAGATAGGACGTATATCTATCTATATCCTACCTACTGGATGCACGAGAGAGTATAGAGAGACTGCAGTTGCACTTTGTGCACTATATACATACTGCTGTGAAAAATGATCATTATTTCTTAATTTATTTTCTTTTCTTTCTTTCTTATTTTATTTTTATTTAATTTTTCGTTAAAAACGTGCTTTTTTCATATACATTTATTTAATTTTATAATTTTCATTTCAATTTTTCATCAAAAATCGTATTAATATAATATCATAAATACAAATAATATGATATGATATTATACAACGAGTGAAGTAGTAGGTATACGCACTATGTCTGTTTTTAATATCAGAAATTTCAGGCATGAATGAGTTAACAATTTGCTATACTGAAACTCTGGGAATATAACGGGTAATATGTATACATATTTCTCATTTCAATTGCCACGCTGTTCCAAAATTAATTAATTCGAAAAGCTCTCGAATCTCGATTCCATGTTTTAGATGGAAAATACATATTATCCTTTCATTCACTTACTGTTACTATACGTGATTGTCGTTTATATATATTTTATCTACTATTATATGCATGAGGTAAAAATGATAACAATGTTTGTGATTTTTGTTCATATTATGAATTTTAAATAAATTTTTATTTTTTTTTCACCTGAAATAATATTTTACAAAAATCGTAGTACATTTTATTTTATTTTATTTTATTTTATTTTATTTTATTTTCCCACGTCTAGATCATTAAATATTGTTTCCTTTAACCGACACGGTAGAGTGTTTTTCATTACCGAAAAAGAGAGAGAGAGAGATAGAGAAAAAAAAGAGCGAGTGAGAGAGTGGGGAGAAGGGGGAGAGGAGTTGCGGCTGCAAGGCAGAAGTAAAATAATTCTCGGTTACAACGCGGACAATGCGCGGTGGAATGATAGTAATTCAAACCGGAAGCAGAAAAAGGGGGAGTCGCTTTCCGTTCTTCCGGCGGTCGTCGCATTCCGATGTTAAATTTGTTAAATGCGTCGTTCAAGTGAAATAATACGAACCGTTTCGTTTCGCTTCGCTCGCCCGCGCGCCGTGGCGCTATTCGCATTCTATATACTATATAGGTATAAGTATAGGTATTCCTATGGTATGGAAAAGCAGAATATATAGCGCGCAGTGATTCGTAATTCATGAAATTTATCGTACGAAAAAGAAGAAAAGAAAAGAAAAGAAAAGAAAAGAAAAGAAAAGAAAAGAAAAGAAAAGAAAAGAAAAAATAAAATAAAATAATATTTAAATGCAGCAAAAAAAGAAGAGTAAAATATGAAACAGTGAATGAAAATTTTGCTGACAAATTTATTTCACGAATACCACCACAAATTTCGCTATGAATTTCAATAAAAGTCATGGAATGTTTTTTCGACCTAAACGCTGCAGCGATAGGGAAGGAATAATACATATATATTGTACAGCTACATTAGGGTGGTCCTATGATCATTTTTTAATTTCAAAGCCCCCATGAATCAGGACGTCTCGAAATATATACAAAAAAATGTAGCCAAAACCCCAGGTTCCTATCTCAATTCTAAGTAATGTCCCAATGCCTTCGAATTTTTCAATTTGAATAAAACACGATTTCTGACATTTCGTGGTCAACTTTTTTTACTTCCCATTGAAGTATAGCTACGAAAAATCTGAAACTTGGTACACTCCTTACATGCAGTAGTACACTGAGAGAAAAAAGTGGTTGAATCAAACATTTTGATTTTGTTGATTAAAAAATAGTCGGTTCAACCATTATCTTCTTCGAATGAATAGACCGTGATCATCGTGACAAATTCTGGCACTTCGAATCAAACGAATGAGTTATTTAAAGCATTTGCTTGATTTGACTCAATCTTTGATTGATACAACTATTACATAGTTGTTTTGACTAAAACCATCTGGTTGAAGTGGGGTGATGATGCATTTGAATGCTTACAATTGAATCAAGTAAATAATTCATTCTTTCGAATAAATATAGTAATCGTATCAATCAAATTTGAATGGGTTGGAACAATTGATATGTACCGTTCAGTGGTATTTTTCGGATAACACATATTTGATAAATTCGAATCAGTCACTCACTTCGAATCATCACGATTAATTGTGTTGATTCAAATACACTCAGAAAAAAGTCTTGTTGAAACGACCAAAATTTGGTAATTATACGGTCGAAGAAATTTTTTTGTCAACCAGAATTTTGTTGTGCTAACAAGAAATTCAGTAGTATCAACAAAAATGTTGGTTAGCCCAACCAAATATAGGCATATAGATATTGCAATATAGGCAATTAAATTTCACTAATTTTGATATATATATATATATAGATATATCTCAACATGAGTTAGGTCATATTGTTGTAGTTTTCAATCTGTTATATGTACGGCAATTTTGGTTAAATCGAAAAAATGAAAAATACATCCCAAATGGTTTTTTCAAAACTACTAGAATATGAAATTAAAAAAAACCATGCAAAACACCAATTTGGAATGAATTGTCCATTTTCTTGTTGCTGGGGGGCGGCTAATCGAGCGTTCCGCGGCTGCCGGAGCCCCAAAGCCGTTGCATTATGCGTGGCGCCGTCTCATTGGCTGTTGAAATGGCGTGACTCAAGTCCTGGCATCTGATTGGATCTGATAGTCATGTGACACGAACGCTCCGTTCGCATTGCCGGGTGGGGAACGCCAAGACCGCACTTCGTCTCCAACCACTTTACCGGTTACCTCGTGGCTTGTTCAGAAAGAAGGCTTACTGTTTTTTCTGCGGCGTTAACAATCGAGAACAACGTTCAGAATTACATTATTCATTTGTCAAATTTCGAAATTTCAATGTTTATAATATTCAAAAGTGTCTTGTGAAATAATGGCCGACGATTATTGCAAAGAACTTCTAGTAGCGTGGGACTTGGGAGGCCTCGTCGAACGTTTTCAAGGTAAGTTCTATAATTTACTTGTTGCATGGTTAGTACAGGCAATAGGACAGCGCGGCACTCTTGTGCGCTTTGCACTAAGTTACAGGAGTTATCTATCCATTCATTTTTCTTTCAATTACGTTCAGTATCTTGTACTCTATATAAGTGAACAAAATCCTTAAAAATCTCTACCCCGAAAGTGCCGCCATTTTGAGACAAACTGTATCTGCCTACATCTCCGTTATCGTGCAGTTTAGGCTAAAAATCGTAATAACCTTTCTTGCAGGTAATTAAATTTCTATCGTTTTCGTTGAATAATTTTTTTCTCTTGTTCTCAAGTCAGTAAATAAATCATAGGTCGTAAATGGTAATTGATACAAAAAAAAATTATTCAACACAAAAGTTAGGGAATTTGATTACCTACAAGAAAGGTCATCACAATTTTTGGCCTGGAGTGCACGATAACGGAGAGTTTTTTTTCAAAAGGCGGCATTTCCGGGGTCAACATTTGTAAGGATTTTATTTATACACTGAAAAAAAAGTATAAGTCCTATACGCATACTCTATATGTGGATATACACAATACTCAGTATCGCTGTAGGACTTATATTTTCCGTACGATACTATAGCAAGCCACCAGTGAGTATAGTAAGAAAGTTCCCGCGTTGCGCGTATCTCTAAACAAAACATAACTTTCAAATCGTTACGAAGTTTTTATAAAAAAGGATTGCATTTAATTTAAGGAGTAAATTGTAATATTTTTAATAACAAATAGTAATAACACGAAAGAGGTTTTATTATTATTTTCTTTATAATGACATTTATAATGTCTTCATAACCTTTAACTTTTCAAGAAATCTGTAAGTGTGGAGCTAATACGAGTCACTATACGAGTATTGTGGTGGGACTGAAACTCAGTTTAAGTGTATAGCGTATACGAGTATTGCTATAGTACAGAAATGTATCGCCGTAGGACTTATACTTTTTTTTCGGTGTACTATTCAGTACGTGATACTGAACCTGATTGAAAAAAAAAATAACTTCTGTAATTTAGTGCAGTATTGCAATATTACCTATTGCCTGTATTAGATGAGATTCCACATGAAGAAGCAGACTGCATTATCTTGAACTTTGTACTAGCCGGTACTAGCTGTACTGAGGAAAAAAAAAAGGATACAGATAATGAAATCATTAATTATTTATAAACGCTTTTGATTGAAATAAATTAATTGAAACGAAATGGTCCACAGAAAATGGTATCAACGAGAGTATAATATCAGCATTAACACCTGATTTAATTAAGGAACTCATCCCCCAAATCGGCTTGAGGATTAAGTTTGCTTTAAAGTGGGGGGAACAATTTTCAAAGAAAAAAAAGGATGAAGAGTTGCCGCAAGTAAGTTACTTCGTGTGTGCCTATTTTTTCCTTTAGTTCAGACACATTCTCATGCCCCACTTACCCATTCTCATTTTGAAATGAGCTTTTTCAAAGCATAGGTAAAAATCTGATAAATATCTGAAACCAAGATTTAATATCTTGAACCTATTTATTTTCTTTATAGAACCCCATTGAGAATTCTGAGTCAAGCCAAATGGTGTCTGAAGGAAGTTCGGATAATCAAGAAAATCTAGATTCTAATAACATAAATGGCGATTCAGCAAAAACAATAGTAACGAAACTTTGTCGCCCGCATGTTAAAGATATGCTTAAACGATGTATGCAAGGTCGTGCTATTCTCAAATCGTATTTGAAAACGAAGACATTGTCTCGGCAATGCAGGAATATGATAGTGGGTATCATAATCTCTGAAATCTTGCAAGATTTTAACGGGTAAATATTCCTTATAGATTGATTTCTGCAGTGCCTAGCTGTTAAACAGGAAGAAGAACTGATTGTTCTTTTTTTTTTTTTTTGTACTATTTCAGTTCTGGATCTTTAAAAAATGAAGGGTTCGACCTCATATCCAAAGAGATTGTGCAGACATTTCCTACCGAAGTATCAGGCACGTATTACGTACCACCAATAACAAAGAAATTTTCTCGCGATCAAAGATCTATTACCTCTAGAGGAAAACTCATTGATAAGTACCGCAATAAGATACGTGAATATAGAAAATTGACAGGGCGTAATATTGGCGATGAAACTCCCTCAACGAGCAGTTCCGTTGATCAGTCGAGTGGCGATGAAATGGTTGCAGGTGAATCAGTAATATAAAATACAAAATATACATTAAATAACCAAATAGGATGCATCTCAAGATAGCAGCCAAAACCAATCTTCATTTGAATAGGATGATGTGAGATAATTTACCACCAATAATAATTCTATAAATAGTATATTACCTTGTAATGAGATTTGACAGAATTTTACTTATTGAATTAGCCGCTGTATGTACAATGAAGTGGAAGTTAGCAGAAGATAGCCAGCAGAAAATAAGATCATTTATTCATTTCGCCGATAAAAGGTGGACAAATATCAAGTTTGGTCGTTTGCACACCCTCAATTAAGTCGTTTCGATGTCATTCGACGATCGTCAGAGACGTCATTTCCGTAGCGTGTGAGAATCGCTGTGCGCGGGACGCGCGCGCTTATTTTCTGCTGGCTATCTTCTGCTAACTTCCACTTCATGTATGTACATTAATCAATGTGAACAAGTTTGGCTGCTATCTTTTGTTTTATTAATTTGCTACACAGTGTTTTAATGCGGTGAATTATTTATTAAATTACACCAAATTGCTTTTCGGAAAACTTCCAAATTGTTCACCTATTCTAATAGATTCAAATTTACAGTAGATATTGAAACTCAAAGGAGTGTTCAATGGCTAGAAAAAAATCAAGCGCCATGGGAATTGGTCATTTCTCATTGGACTGCAACTTATCAACATCGTCGCAATGAAATTAAGAAAGATTGGAATAGTGTTGCTCATATTTTCAAAGAGTGGCCAATCCTACAACATCCTATGGGTCATGAACTCGTCAATCTTGATTTTGAGCTGCTTGAACTGACGAAGATAGTTAATACCGCCGTCAATTGGGAAAAATTCGTCGATACCATCCATGAATTATCTGACTTTAAGAAAACAAAGAAAACTAATGATCTATACGAACTTTTGAAATCTGAGGATTTGAATAAAGGTGAGGGGGTAGCAGATATTAAAATCATATGGTAGTGCTATGTTCTGATTGTATAGGTGTTTTATGGGGATTGATGAATAAGATTCTCAAAAATACGTATTATTATTAAAAGAGAAAAAAATATCGAACTTCACACTTCGAGTTGAAATATCAATTTAACAATTACATCTCACGCCCATTCGTATTTCAATATTATATAAGTGAGTGGTACTACACATAAAGTTCCATGATGATTTTGAAGGAACAAATTTTTTCAGATGTTACAGTTTGATTGTAGGAGTATAACATAAATGTGGTATAACAAAAATTGTTGATTTTTAATTATTTGATGTCAAACATTCGAAAAATTGGTTAAAACTTTGCAAGGTTATCATACTAACACTATTGGATTTCGATTTCTTAGAGCAGTAGATTGAAATTATTTTTTTTTTTTCGGCTTGTAGATAGTAAAGTTGCAGTCCAACTCTTACTTTTACCCCACTTCGTGCCACCAAAAGGCAGAATTCGGACGAAGGCTAAACACTGGAAGCCAACCATAACTGAGTGCGCAGAAAGTCTAATCGAACATGCCAAGGTTAATTTTTTTTTTTTTTTAATTGCAAACAATAACATACTTTAATATATTCTTTATTTAAATTATTTCATCCTGCTTCTTCATGTTTGAAAAAAAAAAAAGATATTTCACATTAATGGGACAAGGTATTAGATAAAAGATAATGTATTGTATCAGTTTGAGCTCCGAAACATTCAACAAATTATCTGTACTATATAGATTCCAGGGGATATTTCTCGGATCCAATCAAGAAAGGTCGAGGTAATGAGTGAAATGAAACTGACTGTTCAACCTTACATTATCGTTGTTGGACCTACCCTGAAGGAGATCTCTACGTTCTACGTGTGCATCGACAAAACGCTTTACAGTGTTGAATCGACGCTATCCGCTATAAACATCTGCTTCAAGGCATATCATGTCTTCAACGCTACCTACCCGGCTCAAAGCGAGCACATTTGGTATTTGATCCAACATGGTTTGTACCAAATCACTACAAAATACGACAAACAAATTTCTTACATAATGGAGCTTATAAAGTTTCTGCAAAACCAAAGCTCAATTGCAACTGCTGAGTAATACAGCATCACGCATGGATAAGCAAAGTGTCTGCATAATACTGATGTTCAAACCAGCATTTATGCTAACAAATTTTTCTTACCGTATAATCGCATACTTGACAATTATCATTCGATATCTGTAGCTAAATTTGCCTTGACAACATGACGTATCCATGTCCGCTTTGCGTCGAACAGTTTCCGTCACTCAACTTTTTTACAGGACACTTTAAATTAAAACATGGTCTACAACAGAATTCAATCTTGCTTTGCCCAATCACAGATTGTTCACGTAGCTTCAATGATATCTATGGGTACAAAAAACATCTGATCAACAAGCATACCAATAATAAAAGCTCTTCAACTAGTCACTGTAGTAATGATACGCAAAGTATCCTCGTCGAATCAATACCGAAGTCTAGTACTGATTTAACTTCGAATATTATAGAACCATCTACAAGCAATGCTTGTGTCGAACAAGTATCGATGTCCCCTGTTGTTCAGCCCTGTATTTCTATATTAGAATTTTCAAATATCATTTCTAATGCCACTACTTCTTTCGTCACTAAACTGTACGCTAACACGTCTATGACCAGAGCTAATGCACAAGAAGTCATACAAGACGTTACTGAACTGTATGGTAATACGTGTTACGAAATACTTAGAAAAAGAAATAACTGTCCTGAATGCCCAGATCCAAAATCAGACTTGAACGCTATGTTTCAGTTAATACAAAGTTCTTTCAAAAATTTTAGTTCTGAACATGAAACACTCAAACACCTCTCAAATTCCAACCATCTTATTGTAGCAGAGTCTATTTGTATAGGTGCTACATTACAACCACGACACAATAGCACAGGTATGAAAATTGGCGTTCGTAATTCTAACTTACAAATAGTACCTCTAAAAATATTGTTAAAGAGATTCCTTGAACTACCAAACGTTTTGGAGTCCACTCTTGCCCAGCTCGAAGAACTCCAAAAAAGTAACGTAATGACATCAATTGTCCAAGGTAAACGATGGAAATCAATTGCACATGAATTCCAGGGTCAAATCGTTTTACCTCTGATCTTATATTTCGATGATTTTGAGATCAACAATCCCTTAGGGTCACATAAAGGGATCCATAAACTGGGAGCCGTGTATTGCACCATAGCTTGCTTTCCTAAGGAGTATCAAAGTAAAATTGAAAATATTCTACTTGTTCAATTACACCACACAAAAGATCAGGAAAAGTATGGGAATAAAACTCTATTTGCCAATTTGATATGTCAAATCACTCAGCTTGGAACTGAAGGCATCAGTACAGTTATTGACGGTAAAGAAACAAAAATATACTTTGTTTTATCATTAATCATAGGAGATAATTTAGGGCTGAACAGCATTTTCGGTTTTACAACTAGTTTCAACGCGCAATATTGTTGTCGAATTTGCTTGGCTGATAAACAAACGCTACATAAACAAGTGACAGAGGATGTTGAACTGTTGCGTACCATCGAAAATTACAACTCAGATGTGGCTGAATGTTCTAGAGGTATCAAAGAAGAATCCATTTTCAATAAAATCCCGTTTTACCACGTGATACTAAATTCTAGCGCTGACCGAGCACATGATCTAGAGGAAGGTGTCTTCAGGTATGATATGGCAAAGATTCTAAACAAACTAGTGTACAAAGACAAAGTGTTTTCCCTCGAAACACTGAACGAAAGGATTCGGCTTTTTAATTTCAATACCAGTATTTGTACTAACATTCCACCTCCAATAAAGGAAGATGCTTTGAAATCAGGGTGTCTGATTATGTCAGCATGTGAAATGTCTTGTTTCGTGCAATATTTGGGTTTGATTGTGGGTGATCTTGTTGATTCAGATATTAAAGCATGGGAGCTATACATTATACTTCGGGAAATCAACTGTATAATAACGGCCCCAACAGTTACAAGCGACGGTTGTCAGTTGCTTCGCACTCTGATAGTTGAACATCATTATTTATACATTCAAATTTTCGAAGAAAATCTGAAACCAAAACATCATTTTCTTAATCACTATCCACGTCTCATGGAAGAGATTGGTCCAATGGGTAATATTTCATGTATGCGTTTTGAAGCAAGACATAGAGACTTTAAAAATAATGCCAAGGTCTCAACCTCGCGTGTTAATCCAGCTTACACATTAGCTTTAAAAAATCAATTGAAAATGGCACACAGATTTTTCAATGCTAGAGGATTTGATGAACGTCTATCATGTGGAGTTATACTTCAAACAGCGCTGAATAGCAATAATGAGTTTTGTAATTTTAAAGTAGCTCTTCCACATGATTTTGATCATAAATGCATGACCACGACTTGGGCACAGATCAATGGTATCACGTATAAGCCAGGTATGATTATTGTGACGGATGATAATGATTCGGAACCAATATTTGGAAAAATTCAATACGTGCTCGTTGATACCACTCGTCAAGTGCATTTTTTGTTCTTTAAATTGAGAAATCTGGGCCTTATACAGCATGTACATGCATTTCAAGTAATTGAAACACAAAAGTGGGGCTTTATATCACAGAAACAGCTCACCACACACCTGCCTTTTAGTATACATGTTATGAATAATGGAAACTATTATGTACCGTGTCTTTGAATGAACAATAATTTCACTCGTATTACTTTAATTTGATGTTGTCAAGCATGCGATTTAAGGTCTTGAAAAATTGTTGGAGTTATAATATTGTTTGTTGTAATGAGTTGACCTCATTGTAATAATTCTGGAGTTATACTATAATTTTAATATTTAATACTAATACTTTTCTGTGTAATTATATACTTATCAGCAAGGCACGGACTTTCGTGTTGGATTCGTCACAGCAAGATCGCGAGCGCTCGAAAAAATGAGCGTGGTTCAATTTTTTTATGGACTCTGAAATATTTCCTGATTTTAGGACTTAGAATATTTTCGCCGTGAAGGAACTTTTAAAAAAATTGCTTTCCAGGGACGTCGAAAAATTTTGCATCCAAGGAGAAAAGAAAATATTTACGTCTGCCGGAGAATGAAGATTTAATATTTACTCGTTAAATGAAAAAAAAAAAATTATTAATTGTCTTTCTAAAAATTTTGTTAATTTTTTTTTTTTTAATTTGTTTCCAACGTATATTTTTTGTTTGTTTGCAAAAAAAGTTTCAATTTTTTTTGTATCGAATAATTTTTTTGTCTCATTTCGTACGATGCCGTTGATCCTGTAATTGCTGAGATTAAGAAAGTGGTTTTTTTTTTTTTAGAAAAAGAAATGTGGAACGAAAATATTTTTAGAAAAAACATGTTGAAAATAAAAATGAGACAAAAATTATTCTATACAAAAAAAATTGAAACTTTTTTTGCGAACAAACAAAAAATATACGTTGGAAACAAATTGAAAGAAAAAAAATTAACAAAATTTTTAGAAAGACAATTAATAATTTTTTATTTCATTTAACGAGTAAATATTGAATCTTTATTCTCCGGCAGACGTAAATATTTTCTTTTCTCCTTGGATGCAAAATTTTTCGACGTCCCTGGAAACATTTTTTTTTTTTTAAAGTTCCTTCAAGGCGAAAATATTCTAAGTCCTAAAATCAGGAAATATTTCAGAGTCCATAAAAAAATTGAACCACGCTCATTTTTCCGAGCGCTCGCGATCTTGCTGTGACGAATCCAACACGAAAGTCCGTGCCTTGCTTATCAGTATATATAGTTACTCAGACATTTTATATGCGATTCTGTGAGATGATATTGTACTAATATTTTTTTAATGTGAAAGCTGTAGAGTAATACCTATATAATTACTCATCTTTTATATACGGGAATTTGTGAAATAATTTCGTAGTAATACTTCTCTATGTGATAATACGTATACTTATCAGTATATAGTTACTCAAACATTTCATATGCGAATCTGTGAGATGATCTTGTACTAATATCTTTTCATGTGATAGTTGTAGAGTCACATATATAATTACTCAGCCATTTTATACGGGAATTTGTAAAATAATTTCGTAGAAATACTTCTCTATGTAATAATATGTATATGCTTATCAGTATATAGTTACTTAAACATTTCATATGCGAATCTGTGAGATGATCTTGTACTAATATCTTTTCATGTGATAGTTGTAGAGTCACATATATAATTACTCAGCCATTTTATACGGGAATTTGTGAAATAATTACGTATATACTAATACTTTTCTTTGTGATTGCATGCTTCTCATCGGTATATAATCGGCCATTTGTCTGTAAATTTCTGAGATGATTTCGTAATGATGCTTTTCTATGTGATAATAGTGATATGTATGAGTGTATAAAATTATTCTAGAATTTCAATTGCAAATTGTTTAAATATCTCACTAATACTTTAATATGTGCTGGAGACTACTATAGTTCATAAATACCGTTTATATTTATCATGCATTATATATAATTTCATTATATGTAATGATGCTTTTCTATGTGATAATAGTGATATGTATGAGTGTATAAAATTATTCTAGAATTTCAATTGCAAATTGTTTAAATATCTCACTAATACTTTAATATGTGCTGGAGACTACTATAGTTCATAAATACCGTTTATATTTATCATGCATTATATATAATATAATAAATACTTCCTTTAATCATATACGTTGAAGCTAGTTCATTGATATTCGTTTTGAAACGAATATTTAACCTTAATCCCTTGAGCCAAACATTTAGTTCTGTCGACCAAAATTTGTTATAACAACCGAAGTATCGGTTTGTTTTACCTAAAGATTCGTTCAATCCAACCGCACCATGTTTGGAATCAACAGGATATTTTTTCGGAGCAGCAAATTACACTCTTCACTGAAATAAATGTTGAGTTGCGTGGACCTAGCTTTGTTTGCTTTAACCGAATGTTCAGTTCCGATACCCAAGATTCATTAAAACCACCAGAGTATCGGTTTAATTTACCTGAAGATTTGTTCAATTCAAACGCATTGTGTTTGGAATCAACAGGATATTTTTTCGGAGCAGCAAATTACACTCTTTACTGGAATAAATTTTCAGTTGCGTGGACCCAGCTTTGTTTGCTATAACTAAATATTAAGTTCCGATAACCAAGATTCATTGTAACAACCGAAGTACCGGTTTGATTTACCTGAAGATTTGTTCAATTCAACCGCGTTATGTTTGGAATCAACAGAATATTTAGTTGGAGCAGCAAATGACACTCTTCACTGAAATGAATGTTGAGTTGCGTGGACCTAGCTTTGTTTGCTATAACCGAATATTTAGTTCCTTCAGCTGCAATTCAGTCAAATAAATAGAACATAACTTTGATTTGATCAGACGTTTGTTCATTTCTACAATGCTACGTTTCAACTGACAAAAGATTTATCAGATCAAGGAAATAATACACTTCAGTGAACTGAATATTTGGTTCACTTGAATTTCTAATTGTAGAATCAACTACACATTTATTCGATGGAATCGTTTTCCATTTAGTTTGATCAACTAATATTTTGGTTGTATTTACGAAATATTCATTTCGCCACCCGTAACCGCCGCGTTTAGTTGGATCAAAGAATATTTGTTTCATTCAATCACTTTTTTCTCTCAGTGTAGGTATTTCATGAAAATTCGACAGATCTTCAACGATAGAATTTTCGAAGCTAGAGCGCACCGAAAAAAATTTCTTATCTGAAAATTGTGATGAATAAAATTTTTTACGGATACCTACTATACTATTATAGGTAAGAAGCGTGCGGAGTTTCAGATTATTCTAAGCGATAATGCGATAGGAAGTAAAAAATAACACCAAAGTACCAAAAATCGTGTGATATTTAAATGGGAAAAGTTCGAAGGCTGTGGGGCAGTACTTAGAATTGAGATATGAGAATGTGGTTTTGACTAAATTTTTTTGTATATATTTGGAGACGTTCTGGCCCATGGGAGCATTGAAATTTGAATATAACCGAATTAACGACCACCCTAATGTATATGAGAGATATGTGCATATAATGTACATAAATGAATCGTTTTATTATATATTTCCCTTATATTTTATACAATATAGGTATAGGTAATATGCATAAAACTGGTGCGGCTCACCGCTTGGAAAATACTAACCAATCATACAAAAGCTGCGCGTAAACGGATTCAGAGATTTGCCGTTTCAATGAATTTATGCGATGCGTCGAGAGTTTTTTTCAATTCAATTCAATTCAATTGCTGAACGGCTGCCGCCTCCGACGCCGTTCCCTACTACTACTACTACTGCTACTATTACTACTACTGCTGCTGCTGCTGATGCTGATGCTGATGCAATGGGGGTAACCGATTTTACCCTAGGTGCACGTAGTTCGCTCGCGCGGATGCATCAGTTGCTATTGGCAAAGGAAAATCGACCGCCGAGTGAAATTTCCATCAAACACTGCAGCAACAACGCTATATATCCATAGGTAGGTAGGTTGTACATACGTACCTACGAAACTGGAGGAGTATGAGAGACCGGGCAAATGTTGACGAATTCGTAATGAGATGAATTCTCTCTCAGTATACATGCCTATATATATTGATATAAACGAATGAATAAATTTATCAAATGTTGTGACATTATTAATAATTTTGTTCATTTTGTGTAATTTTTTTTTTTGGTTCGGTTAGTAAAAAATGAAAAAAAAAAAAAAAAAAAAAAAAAAAAGAAACAAGATTGAAGAATAGATTATTAAAGTAGTTCTTCATAGGTTCTCGATTAGAGACAGAAAAATCAACTAATGATAAAGCTATTGAGAAAATCATCAGCTTGAGAATCAGTTGAAAATGATTTCCGCATTATATAGTATAGGTACATATCGGATCGTGGAGGAAATAGAGCGCGTAATTTATTCCCTTGTATAAGGTAGATGGATATAAATATAATTAAATATATATATATATGTATAGATCTATATACCTTGATATATATACATGTGTTTATGTATTTGCGTGTGTGTGAATGGTGGGACAGTGTTAACCTGTAACAAAACGAACGCGAAAGAGGGGATCGAGTATGTTAATGCCTATATGTCACGTGACGTTTGTTAGCTACTATACTAGAGGTATAGGGCACTGTGCTAATGCACTTCCTTCCGGTCTCGCGATCAGTTATCTTTTTCTATAATAATAATGATAAAGACATTAATTAATTTTTTTTTCTTTTTTAAAATAAAGAAAAAGTCAAATAAGAAAAAAAAAAACAAAATGTGACTTATATATAGACTACTCTCGGATAAAAACAACGAGTCAAATAATACCTGTAATACTTGACCGGATTTCATTTGTGGCAGAAAGAAAAAAGGTAAAAAAAAAAAAAAAAATTGGAATAATGTATTTTTTTTTTGGGTTTTAATTATTTGTCACAATGCTTGGTCCCGCTACCTCTTTCTCTCCCCTGGTTCCCGTGCATTTCTAGACTTGAAAATATATCCGGTATTTCATTATTCACGGTCGTGGAATGATGCAGGATCAGCGGATGTTGAAAGTCGCGTAATTATCCCGCTGGACGTAGTCAAAGTGTTGACCATGACATTTTTTTTTAGTATCACTTGTAACTTTTTCTGCAATAGTGTAAAAATGCGAAATACGATTCTTTTTTTTAATAGAAAATGGACGTTCCTCAACTATGGAGTTTGCGCGAAAATATTGTCATTCCGAAACTGTAATATTTTCATGTTTTAGTCATAAGAATCCGATTATCATGTCTTCGAAATGGATTCATAAGGCTAGAACGACGAGTGATTGTAGAAAATTGAAAATTTCTCTTACGAAAGGTTTTCAGGGATCGTATAATATCTAAGGAAAAAAAAAAAAAAAAAAAAGAATTATCAGCAAAAATAGCGAAATTGAGTAAATATTAAAGAAGTAATCGGTTTTTTCATCCACGCAATGCCAATTAAAAAAAACTTATAAACTTTTAATTTTTATTTCTCTCTTTCCTTCTCTCTGCCCTCTCTCTCTCTCTTTTACTTCTTTTAAACTTTACTCTAAGAAAACATCATCATCTTTTCTAACTTTTCGCATGCTGCAGGCTGAAAAAGACTCGTCGTCGTCTACGAATTCGAAAACTTTCAAATGTCCTATAGGTTTTCCTTACCTACATATATATACCTATACATACAATATACATATATACCTTTTCACATTTCACTCAAGACGGAAGCTCCGACTTAACCAAACCACGTCTTCGATGCACTGAAAATTTACCTTTAATTAAAAACTGGAAGGAAGTTTCCTTATATTTTCACTCCATTTGTAATTTTTTTTCATTTTTTTATTTATTTTTTTTCCATTCTTTTTTCTCCTTCTATCAAAGTAGATAATACCACATGTGGTAATAAAATTTCTAACTATATCTATTTACTCACTTACCAACGTAGGTAAGTAGTCAAATTATCATTATAAAATATGTAGGTAATTACACTCGTCAAAGTATATATATATATATATACAGAAACAATAAACTATTAAATACTAAAAGAATATACCTCCATATATCTGTACAGTAGTAGTATAATGTACGTAACGTACATGTATGTAATTACATTATCATTTTTCAGTGACAGTGACTTCACTGAGCCTAGTTTATCATGCCAAACAAAAATCATATGCATATATATATATATACAAAATTTCAGCCATTTTTATTTTCGAATAAAATTTTGACTTTTTCCCTTTCCTTCTCGCATATATGATTTAATTATATCGCGTTTCTACGTTCACCGTACTAAAAAAAATATCTCGTGGTTTAAAACAACCTACGAACTGATAACGTGATAAGAAAATATTGCGTTATACAATTTTAGCGCATACCTTAAGCTACCGAGTAAAGATTGCGTAATCTTTAACGTATGTGTATTATAAAGAGGTCACGCAATTGCACTAAAAGTTTTCATATTATTTTAAACAATTTATCTTTTTTTTTTCTTACTTTCTTTCGTATTCGTTCTCAGACGACTACGACGACGTCGTTTTGTAACACAATAAAACCTTATCGTCAATTTTATGTTAATTATCAAAGAAAAAAAAAAAAAAAAAGAAAAAAAAATAAAAAATAAAAAAAACAAGCATAATAAGTGAAATTTGAGTTTTAGCTGAAACCACTTTCGTTGCACCAGCCCTAGGTTATGCATATTAAAAATATTACAAATGCTACTTTAAAACCGAGGTAGAGTCATTTTCCTAGACCACGTATGTAGTACAGTATACCGGGGCAATTTACGGGCAACAGCGGCGATAGTGGAAATTATGCTTATGAAACAATGTCCAGCATTGTTGCTGAACCTTGTGCATATAGTGTTACAGCCTACGGCCTTGTGTCCAAACGGGGTTCACTCGCTAATTTCATATACCTATATAGTATACACCTAAGTATACGTATAAGTTTCACAAACATGTAACACACGTAAAAGAAAAAAAAAAAAAAAAATTGCGAAGAAAGTAGAAAAATTGAAATATTGAAAAAAAAAAAAAAAAAAAAAATTTTGTTACTGATCGAAGTAATAAAAATTTCGTCAATAATTCAGCAACGCGTTTTGTTCGTACTAATAGGAATCGAATTGTTTCCTAGTACATAATATATCTACCTATGTGCAGGTAATAAAAACAATTATATATTCTCAGGGTTTAACGGGGGATCGTCGACCATCGGCCATCGACCATCGACTATCGACTTACCTATACTACACCTATAGTAATTAGCACGATTCGTCGAACACACAAAACTTTTGCCGTTGTATCGGTGCTATCTAATTAGGGCTAATTTTATCCTATACCATCACAGACACAGAGAGGCATTAGTACACACGGATAATATTTACGGTTTATACACACGCTATACAAAACCGCTATTTTGTTTTACCCTGGTCACGAGATTAGGGCTGTGCGATTAATCGATTAATCGAGGTGATCGATTAATTGATCTTCCGATTAATCGATTAATCGAGTAATCGAAAAAACAATTAATTGTTTTCCCGATTAATCGATTAATCGACGTTTTCAATTAATTGTTTTTCTCGATTAATCGATTAATCGGAAAAACGGTTAATCGAAACTGTCGATTAATCGATTAATCGGGAAAACAATTAATTGTTTTTTCGATTACTCGATTAATCGATTAATCGCACAGCCCTACACGAGATTGACTCTAGACTGAGGATTTTCGAGACCTTAGAAAATTCGTCATAGACTATTATATACTATCCTACTTCACAGATTTTCTAGTTGTATATAGAATCGAATTTATATAATACATTACGTATAAATATGCATGTATATTTCTATTATATATATCACTCGTATAGATGTATCCGCGATCATTTCGCGAATCGCGTTAGCGTTAAGCCGATTGCTCTGTAAATTTGCAAAAAAAAAAAAAAAAAAAAATTAACCAATCGTCAACTGTGGATCGAAGCTGGAATTTTCACGAATATATACCTATATATTCATATGTAAATGATTGGTATTCTAATCGCGCGGGATAAGAATGGGATAATTATATGCCGAGGATGATTTTGAAATATTTTTTTTTAACTGCAGGATTTTAGAATTATTCATATTTATCTCTATTATATCTATCTACCCACCTATCTACACACCTACCATCCTACCTGCTGCAGGCTCAATATATCGTTTATAACTTGACCTATAACCTGCGTAACTGTTACTCACGTCTTGAAAAGCAACCAAACCGTTATGTATACCTACACCTATAAACTAACGGGTTATATATAGGTATATATACTATACATACATATGCGGTGTTATTTATCTCGACGGTTTAATGGAGGCCTACCTATAACTGATTGACAATAAATTTTTAAACAAATTTAAGCAATGTTGGCATGGGAATTTATTTTTCTTCAAAATACACTTCAGTTTACCTTATATTTGGTTAAATGCCAATAAATTTTATAATTATATATATATATATATATATAAAGACATATGGGTGTATGTGTACACTCATAGTAATTTATTGTTGTTTCGTTTCCGTTTTCCCCTAATGCATCGAGGATGCGGATGTCAAACGGTGGCTTAAGATTAAAACTAAAGTTTAGGATTCGTGGGGCGTTATTAAGTTATGCAAAAAACCTGGCCAAATTCAATCCGCGTCCCAGCAATGCGTTACTTCCTGAATAACAATGATTCGCATTCGGCGTCGAGTAGGTAGAGAATAGCTACCTCTACCTACCTACCGTAGCTAGGTGTATATATATAGTCTCTGGCATTGGTGCACCGATGGGGCGTCGCGACGCTGAAGTGGCATTATCATTTCTAATGAATATTCAGTTCCGCTTTGTTCGAAAGCCGTGACTTAAGCCGCTGTTGTGACTCGAATTATTTTTTCTCAATTTTCTATAAAAAAAAAAAAAAGTTACAAGAAATAAAAAAATATATCAAATAAGAAACAAGGGACAAAATTTGTAAAAAAAAAAAAAAAAATGATAAAAATTGAAATAAAAGAAAAAAATAAATAAATAAAGAAAAAAATACCAAAAAAGTAGAAAAGATGAAAATTTTATTTTTTTTTTTCGCTTGCAGAATATTTTCCAAAGTCCTAAACGTGCCTTGATATTTTATCCGTACCGTCTGCACCGCCACCGGGAGTCGGGGAAAACTTTATTAACGTATAGCTATCCAATCGTTACTCCTGATTTGCATTGGTTATTATAATTGGAAATAATCGATGCTCTTGGGAATAATAAATAGTCTATAGGGTGTCGTGGTATTTGATGATCAAATATAGGTAGGGGGTATAAGAATAAGAATATATACGGTATATATCGGTATTATATCCAACATTTATCGGCTATGTGACTTTCGGTTATTTTTATTTCTTCGTCTACCTATATACAGGGTGATTTTTAGGTATATTATATAATAATATACATATTAGTATCATTCATACCGTATTATATATAAAGTCGAAAGACGGGGATAAAGCAGGGAGTAGGTAATCGGGCACTCACTCAATCACTCAGCCGTTGAAATTACCAGTGCGAATCGCCCACGATATTATATTACTATATTCGTTAACGGACGCTGCCAAGCCGCACCTGGGACTATAGGGGAATAAGGGTTTGCTACTGTGTATAGCATTTGACGCGATTTCATATCGTCGTACACAGAAAGAAAGGTTAACTTGATTCAAGACAATTTTGCGGTCCAAAAATGAAGACCGAAATTTTCTCGGATCAAATCAAAAATTTTCTCGAACCAAGAAAATTGGGACAATTTTCTTGGTTCGAGAAAAATTTTTGATTTGATCCGAGAAAATTTCGGTCTTCATTTTTGGACTGCAAATTCCAAATTTTCCAAATTTTCGTAGCTCCAAAAATGAAGATCGAACATTTCTCGGATCCGAGATCCGAGAAAATTTCGGTCTTCATTTTTGGACCGCAAATTCCAAATTTTCCAAATTTTCGTAGCTCCAAAAATGAAGACCGAAATTTTCTCGGATCAAATCAAAATTTTTCTCGAACCAAGAAAATTGGGACAATTTTCTTGGTTCGAGAAAATTTTTGATTTGATCCGAGAAAATTTCGGTCTTCATTTTTGGACCGCAAAATTGTCTTGAATCAAGTTAACCTTTCTTTCTGTGTATATATATCCCGTAGGAATTATATGAATAGATCTAAGATCTCGAGCCATGTAAAATTTTTCTATTATCACACAGAAAAAAATAGGTTGACTTGATTCAAGATAATATTTTGCGGTCCAAAAATGAAGACCGAAATTTTCTCGGATAAAATCAAAATTTTTCTCGAGCCAAGAAAATTTGGAAAATTTTGCGGTCCAAAAATGAAGACCGAAATTTTCTCGGATAAAATCAAAATTTCGGTCTTCATTTTTGGACCGCAAAATTATCTTGAATCAAGAATAATTTTCTTGTATCAAGTTAGCCTTTTTTTCTGTGTAGGTAAATATAGGTACCTACCTGGAGGTATATGTATAATTTATATAAACGGGGTGAAATACATACCTAATGGGGTTCTATGTTATATATATTCTAACGGTAATTAATTACGCTGGAAGGCGCGGTGCGGCGGTCATAGAGAGACAAGTACTTACCGAAAACTGTCGGCAGCAACAACTTCAATTAGTGATGCAAACTGTGTAGTTTCGCGAAAGGCAAAACTCGCAACTCTGTGAGTAGCGTCGTGGCTCTTACTTGCCTACCTACCTACCTGCCTGCTTGCCTGCCTGCCTGCAGGGTGAACTCTCGTTGTTTTCGTTCAAGGATCGCTTTGAGCTCGTGGACGACGATGGAGAATAGGAGAATGATGAGGATGAGAATCAGGATGTGAATGAGGATGAGGAACTTAGAGGGATGGAGATCCCGGAGGAGTACTGTGACTGCAGGACGCTCAAAGCGGAAGTCACACACCGGAAACACGAAACCCCCTTTTACCTCACCCCACCCTTCACCTTTCCGTTCCTTTCTCTCCCTTTCTAGTTATTTCCGACAATCGTAGTAATATATAGGTATATATATATATTGCTGGTAGCAATACGTATAGTTCGTTTTCATTTGGGTTGCAGCATTTATTTGTTCTTTTTTTTTTTTTTTTTTTTTGTATTTAATTTGTCTATACCTAAAGTTTGAAAATAAATGTAGTATAAAATTATAATGAAATACGTACGCAGATGGAAAAAAATTATAAATTTGATTCTAATTATACTGGATGACAATATTATATAGTATAGGCGGGATATTAATATGTATAGGATGTTCGTATAAAGGATTATTAACACGTTTTATTTTATGAGCTATTGATGAGTTGGGAAACCGCGAACTCTCGAGTCAGTAATTGCGTAATAAATCGCGTAGCGTTGATCTCGGTAGCATATAGGTATAGTATAGCTACCCTACAGCACCGTAAACAACGCACGTGCTAACCTTAATTAGAAAGTTAAATATCAGGATACCTTAACTGTGGGAAAATATGTACGCCCTAAGAGTTTCTAATACCTTGAAAATTTTCGAGACTAAGGAAACCGTACGTATACGTACCTCCGTTTATACCTCCGGTTTAAGGTACCTAATATAATGTACAGGTGAAACTGCAGCCTCGATTAACAATTACTGTATTAAAATCAGTGGGAAATTTTTTAACAATAAAAAAAAAAACAAAAAAAAAAAAACGAAATAATCACACAATTGTTTATCCGCATCATATTATGCTTTTAGGTAGAAAAATAATGATTATGCTAATTTCAAACAAAATTTACATTTTTGTAGATAAAAAATAGAAAGAACGATCAAAGGTCGCCAAATTTTCACAGAAACTGCGAAATTAGAAAATCTTAAATTTTCTTTGCTGTATAGTATCGTGAGATTCGAAAGTTCTTTTTTTACCAGAAAATAAAAGAAAATCGACTTTGAATTTTTGACTGACGATCTATATTTTTTTTTTTTTCTTTCTTTTATTCGAATTCAAAGATTGTTTTTTCGAGTTTAATATATATCGTAGCATTGACAGGTTTTTTCAATTATTTCTTGTCGATTTTTCAAATTTACAAATATTGATTTTCGACTAAACTATATATATATTTTCCGTGGATTAAATCAGTTTCCACGGTCCTGAAAAATACCGTGAAAAAAAATATCTTGTAAATACAGAAAAAGCAAAAAAAAAAATAAATAAATAAAAAAATCGAAATTACTTGGTCGGTCATATAGATTGTTTGGTGTTGCGTCCAGCGGGCCTCTCTTTACACCCATTACTGGCGAGCCGGTATTCCGTATTGGTGCAGCACCACTCGTAGCAGCAGCAGCAGCAGCAGCAGCAGCGTGGACACGGGGAGATAGGAGGGTCGATAGTAGCCGTAGTGTAGATCGTATCTCAGTCACTCTCGCCGCGTGGAGCGAGCGGTTCGGAGCCGCGTGGTCGCGCCGTTCGGTCTGGCGGTCGATCGGGTCGCGGCCCGAGGCGTATTTTGTCAGCCACCGAGCCAAACCTGCCTCTCTTGCAATATTTCTTTAGCGTTATTTCGCTCCGAGCTCTATACCGAGAGCTTCCCTTGCCTCTTTGCTTCCTTTGCTTCCTTGCTTCCTTGCTTCCTTGCTTCCTTGCTTCCTACGACTACACTACCTCGGGCCACTTATCGGACCGCTACGTTCGTTCGTTCGTTCAGAGTCGCGTGCTGCAAACGACGGACTTTTTAACCACTCAGAGTCCTGTACGATAGATATCTAGAGATATACTTACCACAATTCGCGTCTTAGAAAGATCCTCGTCAATGTACCTATTATCGGTATATATATAATATAGGGGAAGGTGGGGCAGAACGGACACTAAATCCAAAAAAAAATAATGTCGTCGGAAATGATTTTTTATGAAATGTGACGACATATTTTGGATAAATAAGGACACAAAAAAAAAAAAAAAAAAAAAAAGGAAAACTGAATTATTTTTTTTTCACTTTTTCAATTTTTTTTTTTTTTTGTGTCATTATTTATCTAAAATACGTCGCCACATTTCATAAAAAATCATTTCCGACGACATTATTTTTTTTTTGGATTTAGTGTCCGTTCTGCCCCACCTTCCCTTATATCTATACCTATTGCATAGAAATTAATAACAATTTATGTCCGTTAATTATTTCAGCGTATATTATAGATAAATATAGAAATCGCATTATATATAGATATATAGTGAATACATCTTTAGGCGATCTTACAGCCTTGAAGTAATTCTAACCGAGACGCTAAATAAAAAGAAAAAGAAAAAGAAAAAAAATTGGAACGTTTGGCTTTCGATAATATATATATATTTTTTTGATTTACCTACATATTTCGAAAAAAAGACGAAGTAATATATTTATAGACACGCGTAATTTTCATATTTTCGTTAATATCCTTACTGCACGTGTAAATTATCAATATAAACATATTATTATAATAGATATAGATTATAGACACACGATTCCTATTTCACTTACTATACCTATATTATATATTATATTTCGTAAGTATAGTAATAGGCTGTTGCTGCGAATAGACCCGGTCTAACTTCCGAGGCTAGTATATTCAAAATGCCTACGGCTCTATAACATCATTGGATGAAAAATTCCCCTCCGAAATGTACAAAAAAATAAATTGAAAAAAAAAATAATTCAATGCCCTTTATACATCCTGTTGCAGGATATGGTTATGGAGTTGGGAAATCTCGTTAATCTCGTGTTGGTAAAGTCAAACTAAGAGTTTCTATATTCAATATGCACTATGTACCTACCTACCATCCAGCTATATAGGTACATGGTGGAACCTTGGGTCCAGCGCTAACCGAACCTATCCTAATCTAACCCAAGCAAACCTGGGCAAACCGGGCTTAAGCTAACCCACATAACTAACATTTCACGCTCGAAAGCCGATAACTGGTTTCTTCCCTCATACCCCCCCACGCATTGCACTCGCGATTTACGAGGATTTGATGTTTTTTCGCGGACCTTTAGACCCCGGATCCTGCAGCTCTGTCTAGGTTCTTTTTTCTTTTTTCTCTTTTCCTTTTTTTTTTTTTTTATTTTAGGGGTGGGGTAAAAATTTTTCTTTCGTTAATTCCGATAGAAATAAATTATTTTTCAACCAGGCTATATAGGTGTATAGATTTCAACTATACATAGGTATATAACCCACCCACTCAGTTCCGTACGTGGATCGGATCGTTCGGAACAAATATTTGCCATATTCCTGAGAACGGACAATCTCAACAAAGGGTGCTTAAAAGATTAACTCTGTCTATACATTTTGAATTTACTTCAGTTCAGTTCAGTTGATTCGACTCTTGAGTTGACTCGACTTGACTTGGTTGGCTCGTAATGATCGGACCGGATAACACTTATCTCAAATTTTCTATACTCACTATCCTATACGAGTCGTATAGTGTTTTTTTACTTACCCCGTGTATAGGTACTATATATTGTTTGATCTTATTACCTGGAAGATAATTTTTTTTTTTTTTTTTTTTTTATACTCTAATAACAAAAATTTTTACATCGTAAATATATAGTTTCGGAAAATGAGAAGAAAAAAGAAAAAAAAAAAAAAAAATAGAACATCGAACGTGCAACTTTGGTTAAAAATATTCAGCTTTTATTTCAGCATTAATAATGAGTTTAAAATTTGGTAGGTATATATACCTGCACCTATACAGTAGGTACACACACTTATAGATGCGTGTGTATAGAAATATGTATTTTGCGGAAAAGTTCGAAACCTGCGCAGCGCGAGTGAGTGCCCTGTGAAAGATAATTTGTTTTGCTCCTTCCAAAGGCGTTAATAAGGGCTCGTATCTCGCTCGGTGGTACGCGCCCTGGCTGGGGGGCTTGCTTGGGCTGTATATTAACTTTCCTCTCTTTTATCGATCTAGAAAAGCGTCGGGTAGGTCCCCTCTTTTACTCCGCACTCCTTGGTCCACTCTCTAAATTCGAATCAGTGGAAAGTCACTGATGGCAGTGATAAGTATACCAAAATCACTGACAATCAGTTACATTTTCACTGATTGTCAGTAATGTTGGTATACTTATAACTGCCATCAGTGACTTTCCACTGATTCGAATTTAGAGAGCAGGTATAAGGTATAGTAGGTAGAAACGACGCTACTACTACCAGTAAACCTCCCTTCCATATTGTTGGTTCTGACTACGTCGACGAAGTCTACGTCAACGTCGACGACGACGACGAGATCTTGTTGTGCTAAACAAAATATAAAATTAGTACTCAAGAGTTGAATTTTTTAAAGTATTTCTCACCTGTAGAAATATTTTTTATTTTTCTTCTTCTTCTTCTTATTCGCCTCCCCCCCCCTCCCCCCTCTCTCTTCACTTTTATTCTTATTCACCTTTTTTTTTACCGCGACGTCATCTACCCCTCGGAGACACGATTTCTTAGTGGCGATACTTTTACATGCAAACTCCATTAGAGAAGAGGAGAGAAGAGAAGAGAAGACCAGCTCACTCTCTGGCTAAAATCTATTATGACACCTACCTAAGAACACCCTATTCATTCGCAAAGTCGTAATTTGACATGCGTATCGTGTATCGCTTCTCTACTTACGCGTTTATGCGAGTATAATCGAAAATCGTCACGACAAATGAAAGAGAAATAGTTTGAAGTCTTTGAATTTTCGGTGAGAAAGAAAATTTTGGAAACTGATGATGGGAAAGTCGAAGGAGATTCATTATTTTTAAGTTTCACAGCCGACTATTCAAAATTCAAACTTATCTCGGTTTTTTTTTTCTTTTTTTTGTATTCTTTTTGATCTCGTTGAGGTGAAATATGCGTTTTATTCTCCCACCGCCTAGTTGGGGAATATGTTTTTCCGTTATTTGTTTGAACCGCGAATAAGATATTCGACCTGGTCGGTACCTACATACGTATCGGCGTAGGTAACTTGAAGCTGGACTTGGACTTGGACTTGGACACCCCTGGGTGTACCAGTACGTGTATAAATATTTATGTACCATATACCAACGGCTGATTCAGAATATAAAGTATTAAGTATATATACCAGATGATACCTAATGTATAAAGTAGAGAGAGGGGAACCGAAACCGAGAGATATCCAAGGCTAAACCACTTCGTAGTTTCCATATATGTTTGACTCGATCTCATGGTGTCGTCTTCCAGCTCGAAAGTTGAGGGCCTCTCGTTACCAACGCATATTTATTATTTGATTCCTTTTAGCATTTTAGTACTTGAAAACCACCACAAACTCTGATCATATAGACATCCGTGTAGTACATACATACATGCATACATACATACATACATGCATACATACATACATTAATAGAATCCTCCGGCAGGACTTGCACCATACATTATCCAGCATCCAGCATCCAGCACTGTATCTCTCTCGATACCGGAGATAATGGGGTTTCGACCAATCTCTGGACACCAATGTGTGTCGGTTCTCCGAATTCCCAAATCACCAATCCGCAATTATCATCACGCACATTCGGGAGTATGTACTGAGAAAACACGTTTCCACGCATTTGACAAATTAAGTAATGAATGGATGTTGTTGAGTGATTATTTATTTCATTTAAACATATATTTTTCATTAAATTAATCCAACGGGGTATAAACGATGATTGATACCTTCTTGTTTCTTTCTAACATATTATAAGAATCACTCCCACGTGCTAACGGATGGAACGGTCTAATCTTGATCGTGACATAACGCCGGAATTTAGACTGGAAAAAAATAGAATCTGAGGTCATTTTTGTGCCAGGGATAATAACGGCTATAACTATAACTACTAGATATAGAAAGAGATGACAACGTGAAATTCCTACGCCGTTTTATACACTTGAAAAAAAAAAAAAAAAACCTTTGCCTTATGGTAAAGAATGGAAAAAAAAACGTCCTTTACTTTAGAGATATTCGTAGGTATATAAGGATAGCACTTGTGTGGGATGTGTCGACTCCAACCTTTGATCGTCGTTTCCCGGATTATGTACCACGTAGCGCCGAAATTTTTGTTCCATGAAAGTTTTCGGGTGGTTGGAAAGAAAATTTGGAAAAGCAAAATCACCCGTCCTCCGATTTCATTTCAGCGCAAATACGGGCCATTTTCTCTATTGGTACTTCGCAGAGCAGCGAGGGAAGAAGGAACGAATGAAAGAGTGAGAAGGTCTTTGAGCGTGTACCTTCCTACGTATATATATATATATATATATATATATATATATATATATACACACCTATATGCTGCTTATCCAAAATGTCCCCGAGGACGAAGGTCGGGGTTTCTTTTACCTTTTTTCTTTTTCCTTTAACCTTTTTATTTTTCTTTCCACCTTTCTTTCAATTTTTTTTTTTTTTTTTTTCCCTCTACCTTCTACTTCCGAGATCCGTCAACCGGAACGAAGTAGTAGTAACCACCGGTAGCAGCACAGCCAAAGACAGCATAGTATAACAAAAATCAATATAGGTGAACCAGCTTGTTCGAGAGTTTCTTGCTGGCGCTTGTAAAACTCCTTCCTTCCTTCCTTCCTTCCTTCCTTCCTTGTCCTTTCTCTCTCTCTCTCTCTTTCTCTCTATCTTTCTCTTCCTCTATCTCTCTCACTCACTCGCTCTCATCCTCTTTTCTCCACATACCAAAATTCACGAAAAAGACGAAGGGATGAAGTGAACTGAAGGGGCCAAGGGGTCACGGGGGCGAGAACGTCGCGGGACTCTTCTCCGATCCATAATACAGTTTTTGCTATACCCTCGCTCTTCGATGAGGCAAAATAGTTGAGCCGTGCTCCGACCATCAATCAAACCCGCGTACAATCGGCCTCCCTCTCATCCCTCTTCTATCCCATACTTTACTCACACTTTCTTCATATCTCTCTCTCTCTTTCTCTCTCTCTCTTTTCTTTCGTGTCCAAAACTTTACCAAAAAAAAAATAAATAAATAAATAAAAAAGTGAATGAACAAAAAAAAAAAAAAAAAAAAAACTTGCTCCAGATCCTCCAACTTATATACGCCTATGTTAAAATAGATACCCCACGCGATTTTATTGTGGGGTTAAGTTGCGAGTCGGTTGTCTTACAAGAATAAAATTAATCGATCAAATATTTAGCAACAAAATTGCTGTGAAGATTTTTTTTTTTATTACTTTTACTTCTATTTTCTCCTTAATATTCACATTTTCAGAAAAGTAAGACAGAAATCGACAATCTTTTATGTACGAAAGGGTGTACGAAGTACGGGTGGCGAAATAATAGAGAGAGGAACAAAAAAAAAAAAAAAAAAAAAAGAAAAAGAAAAAAGGGTTGAAACTTTGGCTTGACAGATTTTTGACAAAGGAAGGGTTAAGGTGTCGGTATACAAGTCTAACGTTTCACGTTTCACGCATTGTTATATGTATACTTTTCTCAATTTTTTTGACTTTTTCCCTTTTTTTTTTTTTCTTGTTTCCTTTTCCTTTTCGTTTTCAACCCCCTTATCCGATTTTCGTAAGAAGTTTTTTTTTCTTCCGTTGCTTGAAAATAATTGGGTAACCAAGACACGTATATCTCTCCGAGAGTATATTATTTTCACCTTTTTCGCACAGTACCTACTCCGACCTACTACATTCGTCTCTTTTTTTTTTTTTTTTTGGTAATGGTAGTAATTTTACGAGTAGACTAAAGTGCTCTGTACCCAGCATCGGCCTTGCCACCCTCTTGGTGCGTAAGCGCCTTAACTATATACCGCAGAGAATAAATTGTTCATGTATACAAGGCGTAGTCTATGAAATGAATCAGCTTTTCTTCACGGAGAAAATTTTATAGAAGAGATTCCCATACTACGTATAGTTGCGGTGGGATATACTTGTAATATGGCGATCGTTCCTATACTGTATACCAAACATCACCACGAATATAGGAATGTCTTTCTTATTTTCATGGAAAATTAAGTAAAAGTATCGGAACCATCGCCATATTACAAGTATATCCCACCGCAACTATACGTAGTATGGGAATCTCTCCTATAAAATTTTCTCCGTGTTGTTTTATGGGGGAAAAAAAAAAGAAAAAAATCGTTAATTTCTTGTTTTTTTTTTTTTTTTTCGTTTTTTTCTTTTCTATGCAATTATAGCCATATATGCGTAATTTATTGTCGAAGAGATTCTGTGACCGCGATATTACGCGCAATTCCAATATATTGATGACACCCTATCGCATATAGGTATTCGCGAAACACCCAGTAGATTCGGACAACGGGCACTTGGCACCATCGTCGTGTACACCATTCGTTTGAAATTATGGGTTGGCGTACGCGTTTGGGATAAGCGTGAAAATGTAGGTTTCGTAGGGGTTGGTATGGTGGCGCAGAGAGCTTTAGCTCGTCGTCTGCAGGGTCCGGGTAACCTAGTGCCGCGTAAACCAATTGGCAATGTATGTATTCCGTAGGAGTTGGCTATATGGGTCCCTTATATTTTTCTAAGGAACAAAAATTGTCTTTTCATTCCCCCAAAGTGGTTCTTCTGTTCTATCTCTCTATAGAGGGCAGTGAAATCAAATATCCGAATCCGTGGAAAGAAAAATTTTTCATTTTTCTTTTTTCTTTTATATGTAGGTATAAATATACATTTTTGATCTTTATTTCAAATTGTTTCGCTGAGCTTTTCTTCAACGAGCGGACCTTCATTTCGGAAGGAAAAATACCCATCGTATAGCCATTCAAATATCAAAATATTATACGAATATGTCGAGAGATTCATATAAGAACTTATGAGAATTTTTTTTCATTTTTCATTGTTAGATAATACGTGAATTTTCAGGAAATGTTCTAGTCGGATAAACTAACGGTAGATATTTTGGACCGGGCTCTCATTTCGTGGCTTTAAGGTATGGGTGAATGACCTACGAATACCTCATCGTTACAGCTGTGTATGGGTATATATATATGTATAACAGTGTGCATGCGTTTTAACGTGGAAATTCAGCAATCTGTGATAATTAGACAATTTTTATTAATTTGTCTCGTTAATTTTCTTTTTGTCTCATTTTTAATTACTGCTCTTCATTTTGTTATTTTTTTATTTTTTTTTTTTTTGTTGCAGGTAAGAAAATTCCGAGAGAAATTTTGCGGTACGCAAATTGCAGATAAAAATACGACCGATGATGTAAATGACGATAAGGAATAAATTGAAGAAGAAAAAAAGTAAATTATACTCCAAAAAGTAAGAAGAAAATTTATGTTCCGGTGTGATAAAACGGGGTATCTGTGTCACGCGGTAAGCCTTTAAGCTCCTCTTGCGATAGAAGCCAGTTTGCCCATACCCGAGAAATAGGCTTTGCGTTTAGAGCCAGGTGTTACTACTGTTAGTCTATTGCTCAAGCAAATAAGATTGGGAAACTTAAAGTTCGTTTTATCTATCGCGTATCTTTACTGTAGTACTACTATTATACACTAAAATACATCTATGCAGGTCCATACTATCTATGTACTAGGTAGATATACCTAAGGCGATGAATAGGTCGCTTTCGAATCATTCAACGATAGACATTGACTATCAGATTCGTCTTGTTTGCTTTCCCTCTTCATTAACCATTCATAATAAACAAACAACTTATTTCTTATACTCATATATATATATTCGGATACTTCTATCATTACGAATCTGCCCATTAACTATCCTTTCTCAAAGCAGTTCTTAGAAGAATTATTCGAAAATTAGGTATTTACTATATTCTGTACGATTCCTGATTTGATTGTGAATTAAATATTCTTCTTTTACAGGGGGTTGGGTCGAAGTATGGAGTTTCAAAAATTCCGAAAGTCTAGAACCCTCGGGACTTTAGAAATAAAAAATTTCAACCACTTTTTATTTTCTGTAATTTTCGGATAATAAAATTCGCCTTTTTGGTTCATCATCACCATTTAGGGTACACCACGTTTCGTAAGGTCAGATTAGAGAGAAAAAAAAAGAGAACAAAAAAAAAAAAGAAAAGGATGAAATTGGAAGAAGTGAAACGCCTTCAACTTCAATTCGGTCCTTATGGGGGTCTCAGAGTTCTGCTTTTTTTTTCTTTTTATTCTTGGTGTGCCGGTGCAATCAAAATGAAACGAAAATGAAGCGAAAGCTTATGTAAATTACAATTGTCGTAAGCATAACCCTAACCGTCTTATACTACGCTACTACGGTGTGGTGGTGAGATAGAGAAGGAAAAAAACCTGTTCCATCAAGATGAAACGCTAACCAACAACACGAAGAGCACCAAAGTACCCCATAGTCCGTATACTATATCCTCCGTACGTTATACCTCGACAAAATTTATACTACCTTAATTTTTCAACTAAACTAATGGCAGTCTCAAGTTTTTTTGTTTGTTTCATTTTTTTTTAACTTTATTTAGTTCCTAGTGGAGCTATGGGATTTTTGGTAATAATGAGGAGGAAGAATTACGCTCGTAGCAATTAAAGTGACGAAAATGTACAGTTCTCTTGATTCATTTCTATTCTTATACCTACACAAATTTACTGACGAACGTTGTGGTTCTTTTTTTTTCTTCTTCTTTTTTCTCTCGTCTCTTTTTATCTTTTGGGGTAGTTTCGGGCCCAGTCAAAGCAATGATTTATGGAGGTCGGATCGTTAACTTGGTCAGAATCTTAAAATTTCATTTCATGTGCTACCTTACCGGGTAACGAAACAGAAGCCGTTTAGGATTAATAAGCTACAGAGTTATACAAGCCCTTTAATTTTAATATCTTGCTGCTCTAGACTGTTTAAAAATGAAACAAAATATAAAATACGGGGGGATCAGACTTTACTCCAAAAACATCGTCTGATCATATCATTATTCATTCCCATTAAAGATACAGGCATGTACCTATATCTACTTATATAAGAATTAACCACCCTTCATCCCCCTTCAGTATATAAATCTTGTTTCACCGTTTACAAATCAGCTAACGTAACTCTCTTATTTTGTTCGAATGTGTTTGTATAGGATGCACAGTAGGGTGCTCCTTAATTTGATCATTTTCGAATTTCAATGCTTCCATGGGCCAAGACGTCTCCAAATATCTAAAAAAAAAAAAAAAATGTATCCATAACCCCAGGTTCTTATCTCAATTTTAATTACCGACCCGAAGCCTTCGAATTTTCCCATTTAAATGAAACACGATTTCTGACATTACGCGGTTAATTTTTTTTTCTTCCTATCGCAGTATAGCTCCGAAAAATCTGAACCTTTGTACACTCCTTAACCTGTAGTAGTAGATATTTCATTAAAATTCGACAGATCTTCAACGATAGAATTTTCGAAGCTACAGCGCACCGAAAAAAAAAAAAAATTTCTTATCTCAAAATTGTGATGAATAAAATTTTGTCGTTAAAAATCTGTAAATTTTTCACTGATACCTACTACTATATGTAAGAAGTGTGAGGAGTTTCAGATTATTCTAAGCGATAATACGATAGGGAGTAAAAAATAACTCCGAAGTACCAAAAATCGTGTGTTATTGAAATGAGAAAGTTCGAAGACTTTGGGGCAGTACTTAGAATTGAGATAAGAGCCTGTGGTTCTGACCACATTTTTTTGTTTATATTTGGAGACGTTTTGGCCCATGGGAGCATCGAAATTTGAATATAACCGAATTAGATACCTGCACACTGATTGTACAGGTATAGAAACGGTGAGGTTCAGTAATCATAAGTTTCGGTGTACCTAAACTCGCACGCGGTTTGTGAAGCTTTGAGGTTGGAATGTTTTCATTTGAGGGCGAAGAGCCTCTCGTTCTCGTTCTCATTTCCTCTTTCTTTCCCTATTTTAACCCATTCTTTCGCGCATTTACAGCCGCCGTATGGTTCCTTCCTTTGATGTCGAGGGTTTTGTCCTCGTAGTATTTTGCCTCTTCTCATTTCTTCCCCTTTTTACTCATTTTTTTCTTTTCCTCCCTCGTTGTTGATGCTGTTGCTGCTGCACCTACCCCTGAAAATTCACTCTTTTCTCTCTCTCTCTCTACTCTTTTTTTTTTCTACCTCTTTTCAGTGTCTTTATTTGTTTATTTATAGTACCTCTTTAATTCACCTCCTTCTCCCCTACTTCACCCTTCCTAGGTTAACAATATTTTCGTCTCCCTTAATCACTTCACCAACGAGCCATTGTTACTACTTGTTTTTGCAGTTTAAGAACCCTACCCTCTCATCGCCGCTGCTGCTTTCTCTCCGAAATCGGCTTTTCCTCAACGTTTTCACGTCTATAGCTATGTATATATATATATATATATATATATAACAGCGAACTCTAACTGCTTCAGGGAATGACGAGGGTCAATATAGTACAACTTCCAAACAAGACTATAATATATAATAAACGAAAGATTTAATTTTCATCTTCACGAATCAGGGAAGAATAAAATTGACAAAAAAATTGACGTGATAAGAATTTTTAAATTAACACACGATCATCCCTTGCACGTCAATTTTTGTTTTCATCGTCATTTATTAATGGCTTGGGATTTTTTCTTCCGTTCGGAATAACTGAGGCCGGATAGTTTTTCCTTTTTTTTTTTTTTATTTTTTCGTCTTTTCTCCACATTTGGCGTACATAGAACTTTATTTATCTTTTCCAATCCTCGTTGTCACTTGCCGATCCCTTCGGCCGACTATAGCAACTAACCGCGACCGTCGTCACTTTGATTGTTTCGCAAACGCGATGCGAACCGGCCGCAAATCGTCGGGTAAAGAAATCGCCGCGGTTCGCTGTTTCTTGTCGACGAATATCCCGAATATACCATTTCGCGTCTGATTTAATTTCCACTGTCCCGCAGACAGTTTTGTTTTATATACGACTGTTTCACAGGGTAGGTAGGTATATATACCTGCGACCGCAGGCTTTCAATCTCCTTGATAATAAAAAAAAAAAAAAAAAAAAAAAAAAACGCTGAAAGTTCTTTACTTTGACTTTTTTTTTTCTTCTTATTTTTATACATAAATATTTATTGATGGCAAATTCGACTGTCAAAATGTCAGACAATTCGTTGAAAAAATGATAAGAAAAAAAAAAAAAAAATAAAAAAAATTATCCCCGGTGTTTTCTCTTTCGCGAATTCATCTCTTTACTCTTTTCTTTTTTTTCTTCTCTCTCGCTCTCTCTTCTCTTTACCTTCCGATAACAAATACGAAATTTCCGTTTCTCTCCTGGGGCATAAACAAACAGCCTCCGGGCCTCCGGTTCTCCGGACCTCCGATTTCTCCTTTCCGTCTTGTCTTCGCCAATTTCCTTATTGCCGAACTGTCCATCGCACGCGACGTCGCGTCTCGTCTAACAGCCGCGTAGTTTAAATCTGCGTATTTTTCAACCAACTCTTATAACAGATATCTTCGCTCTATATCGGTTCGCGGCCACATGGCCGGACGAGAACCGCTTGTAAATTTGGTACATGAACAGTTTTACTTTTAGGCTCCTACGCGCCTCTCGTATGTGTATATATCCGACTCTATATCGCACCGCGTACACATAGTTCGAGTCTAAAAATTGTCTGATCGAAATGATTTATCCTTTTTTTTTTTTTTTCCCCTCACCAATCCGTCGCAATTTCTAATATAAATAAAACCACATCCAAATGGAGTAGAAAATCAATCTCCGTAGTATATAAAGTCCAACAATTCTTTATTTCTCGAGTAAATATATCCCGCTGCGAGACCTTAGTTTTCCCATTCATTGGTTCAAAGTTGAATCTATACGAAGATCGGATTTTACATAATCACTTATATATACCTATTCTTTGATCTTAAAAGTTTACAGTCTCTCAAGCTAAACCAGATCCAAGAAGCGCACATATTCCGTTATTAACTATACCTATATCGTATATACTGGCCAGTTTTGCCTCTGGCTTGTCTGCTGCGCGCTGTTTTTCCTCGGCAGAATTTTCCCCACGCAACTTCCTGCTTCTACATCTAAACTCGCTTATATATTGGTACTATATATATGTATACATTATATATACTTAATTTGCCAGAAAATTCCTTTCCGTTAGAATCTCTCGCTTACATTACTCGCCGAGCGTTTCGGTTTAATGCGACAGTGGACAAGGAATAAGGTGCCGTGATAAGAGGGGATTAAGAGTAATCTGAGCTACGGGACGTTCCTTCTTCTTCTTCTTCTTCTTCTTCTTCTTCTTCTTCCTTTACGTTTTATATTTTTTTATTATTTTTAGTTTCATGTTCTTTTTTCTTTTTCTTTTCCTTTTGTTATTTATTTATTTTTTTTTTCTTCCATTTCTGAGACCCAAAGTAACACGACGTCAGACTAACTCTGGATGGCTCGGGGTCCTCCAGACTACAGACTCCAGACTTTCAGGTCGGGGAAGAGACAAGAGACAAGAGTTCTCTCTCTCTCTCTCTCTCTCTCTCTCTCACACTCGACGTATAGTAGTTGTAGGTACGAACGCCTGGAACCGTGACGTAAAATACGACCATGCCATGGGCTAAGCCGGGCCGTAGATCGTGGAAAGCTAAAAGAGCCAAACCTCAACTCACCTAACATAACCCGTCTCGATTTACACCAACCTGACCTAAAATAACCGAACTTTTCTGTCTTCAGTGTCATTAAGAAAATCAATTAAAAAAATTTTTTCTTCTAGCTGTTTCATCTATTGCAAAATTTTTCACGATTAATCATTTTCATATACTAGAGGGAAACCGTAAAAAAGTTTACAATTAATCTTATTAATCGCTCGATATTGAGCATCGTGAGATAATATTGAAATCGATGACCTAAGAAAATACGTCCAATACTTTTATAATCGATGAATTTTGATTTTTTTAGCTTTTTTTTTTTTTTTTTTTTTGGTTTCTCGTACGAATAATTGTATATAGATTTTAGATTGACGTGGATAACGCATCTTGGGCCATTAGGTATATCAACAAAATTTGAAAGTCATAATCAAAAAGTAGAACGTCGACGATCCCTAGCGCGTCGTTTGCCGAGCTAGTTTTTAGATCGCACTACTATTTTTACGTCGGACGTTGGTCTTCCGCCGTTCCCGACGTCCAGTATTACGTTTTAAGATCGTTTTATTTCTATTGGCAATCGACGTCGTCTGGTCAGCTGGATTCGACGTGACAGAAGAATTGGTTGAATTTAGTTTCTTTTCTTTTCTTTTTTTCCTTTCCTTCCGTATATCTTTTTTTTTTACTCTTTTACTCTCATTACTCTTCCGTCGATTTTATCCTACGATATAGACGTAATAATATACGTATACATACCGAATTAGCCTCACAGTGCATTTTTGAATTGAAAAATGAAAATTGAAAATTGAAAAATGAAAAATGCAAAATGCATGTGTTTTAAATGGGAAACTTTGAGACCTTACCGGCACGTGTTAACTTCATTTCAGAAATTTCATTTTGGGACGAAAATTTTTCTTTTTTTTTTTTCCTTCAAACTGTGGGGCTTCACTCCTCAAGATGGAATTTAACGTCCACCCTAATATATATATTATATACCTATAGAAACTTTAATGGGCATCTGATACATCGTCAAGAATTTTCGGCTACCCAAGATCAGGGCCGAACTCCTAACTCTTAACCCGCAATTACCGCGTAACCGAATTCGAAGATCAGTTCGAGCAAATTCGTTCCGGCTAATCGTATGACACATTATTTTCAACGAATCGCTAAAGCTTATCGAACGTAGCGATCGCGGTCGCTCCGCGAATTGCTTCGATAAATATATTACCGTATATATAGGTATTATATATAGGCATTCGTTTTATAATAATACGAGCTGTTTACGAAGAAGCATCTCCAAAAAAGTTTCTCGCGTTATTTGCTGTATTATATAGGTATGTTAAATCAAACAAAATCAATAAATAATCGATTCCCGAGAATTTTTTATTTTTATTCTTATTTTGCTTTTATAGTTTTTTTATTTTTTTATTTTTTTTGATTAACCCCTGTTTTCTTTAACCGCCCTCGTACGTCCGTTACTAAGTAATTTTATATATATGTGTAATATATATATATAGACTAATACGATTACTATATTTTTATTTATAGCTTCACGATAGAATATAATATTATTATGAAAAATTACCAATAAATTTTCTACCGCGTGAAAATAGCTGTTGTAAATAAAGTAAGGAATTTTTACGAGCTAATATTTATGTCCCTCGTATGGCGTTCGCGGTCTCTCTAGTTTACATATACCTTAGACGGGTTACTCATGATACCAGCTACTCTGTATAACAACGTGATACACATGTAATCTGATCAAAGCTATCTATAGACGCGATTTGAAAAAAAAAAAAAAAAAAAAAAAAAAACGGCGAAAGAAAATGAAAAAAAAAAGATCTATTTATAAATATTATCGCTTGCATCAAATTGCTGTCTCGTAATGTCGCATATGACTATCAGAATTTCTGTTTCCGTCATACGATGCAGATCGTCATTATTTATAGCTTGATTCTACTTTTTTTTTTTCCTTCTCCATTATCACAGAAAAATTTGATAAAACTTGGCGGGAAAACGAAAAAAAAAAAAAAAAAAAAAAAAAAAAAAACTGGTACAAATATTGTGTGAAAATTATTACTTGTCCGGAATTTATTCGATCGAGAGGTGAATAAAAATAATAATAAATAGAAAAAAAAAAAAGTAACTGTATCCAATTCTTTATCCATTTATTGGAAAATATTTCAACACTATATATATATGCGTGTCGATAATATATATATATAGAATTGTGAAATAATAGCCATTTGATTTTATGAAAACAAATGGATGAAGAAATTTCGCGATTAATGTTAGCGCTTGTATAGGTATCGGTTTTTCAATAACCGTTTTTTTTTTTTTTTTTTTTTCACACAATCCAATTGCGATAGAGGGGACGGGAGGGTGTTCATTTCTCCCCACGTGGGATTATTCGCGTATTCCGGAAACACGTGGCTCACAAGTATATATATAGGTATGTACATACTATATACATATATATATTACGGTATATATTTGTATAGATAAAACATACGTACACCTTCCTCCATCTATATACACACACACCCACACACACACACACACACACACACACGAACAAATGGGCAAAACGGACGTTAACCGGCTTTAGATTCGGCACACGCACTAAGTGCGTATCACAGTTTACACCAAGTGCATTAATATCCATTTATGTCCATTCGTCTGTCTGTCTCTGAGCTCTTTGTCTATCCAATGTGGAGGGGTAGCGACCCTCAAATCCCAGGCCCTTATACTACGATCCATATGGGATAAATGACGCGGGTGCGTCGACGTATAATAATAATATAATGAATCTACCTACACGCATCAAAATACCGTTACGAACTTACATTATAGGAAATTGAAGCAACCAAAAAAAAAAAACGTTTTCTCTTTTCTCTCTCTCTATTCCAGAAAAAAAAAAAAAATATATACATCGAGGCGTTTTTGCCTTGAGAATTCATTCCGAAAATACCTATACCTATTATCCTATATAGTTTCGGGTTTGACGACGCGTGAGTAACTTTTTAAATCAAATTTCTACGGACGTGAGAAAAAAAAAAGAAAAAACGTAAAAAACGTAAAAACGAGAAAAAGAAATGGAAATGTCTTTCAAATACGGGGAGAGAGAAAGGAAAAAAGACGACTGACTGAATGATGATATAATTTGGGGAAAAGGTTGTCGCTTGTATTTAGGTGTTGAATTGAACTCTGGAACGAATGGATGACCGCTTTGAGCGAGTTACTGCGCGAAGCTTGTAGTAAGGGGTGAGAAGTAATTTCTCCTTTTACTCCCCGATTTACCCCGTTTCGTTTCGTCTCGTTTCATTTTTTTTTTTTTTTTTTATTCTATTTTTTGTTTTCTTATTTTTATTCTTTATTTTTCTTCTCTTCTTTCTTTTGCCTCATGCTATCTCACTTACAGTCCCTTTTTTTACTCAGAGCTATCTTTACCTCTTTCTCGATATTCCTTTCTTTAATCCTCTCGTTTTTCTTCAATCTCTTAATGTTATCGATTTGTCCATCTTTTCAAACTCGGGTAGGTATACACAGATCCGTTCGATACTTAGATTTAGAAATTTTCAATAAATTCACACAAATAATGGAAAATGGTTTCGAAAATTCGAGTGTAGATTCATATAGCGCTATAGTATTCATTGATTTTTTTTTTTTTTTTTTTTTTTTTATTTGAATTTATTTGTTCGTTTTTCAAATTGATGGATTCAACTTAGGCGAGAAATTTATTCATTCGATATATTATTATTTATTTTTATTTTTTCACTCGAAATCATCCCCCTATTCTCTGTGCCATCGCGCAGAATAAGAATAAGATGAATTTGACGAGTACCTATACCTATAGCAGCTACGTAACGAAATGAAGGGTAGGTACTATCGATTTTTCAACAATTAAGCCGCGGATTTAAATACCGAAAGAGAAGTACTCTTGAGAAAGAAACCTCTCGTCCAGAAAACAAAACAGAAACGTCCTCTCGAACGCCAGGGGTCCTCCTACCCCAACGCCACCACTTATACCGCCAAAACCTCTTTTTCTTTCATTTTTCTTCTCCTTCTCTTCCTTCTTCTTCTTCTTCTTTTTCTTCTTCTGATTCGCAGCTCTTATCCCTCCCACGCAGCTATAGAAAAAACCGAAAGCTCTTATTCCACTTTTCCGTAATAAATACTCGCGTATTACGAAAACACGTGTCGAGTGAGAAAGTTCAACCAACATTATTTTTTCTTCTTACAAATTTCGTTATTTTAACTTATCACAATCTGCGATTAGGGTTTAAATATATATTCGATATACCTCTACCGTATGTCTAGAATATTGGTTAATACGCCAAATTCATCTCTTATCGTAAATCTTACGCGTTTTTTTTTTTTTTTTTGATTTTTTTTTTTTTGTTTTTTTCTTATCAAAACGCAGGGCAGCGTCAACAAGCTGTTTGTGATATTTATCCATACGCTGCTGCAACGGGGTTGATTTTTCGTTTTTTCTGTTTTTCCCTTTTTTTTCCCCCTTGTTTTCTCGCTGGTAAACAACAGTTTTACCCACTTTTACCGCTCTCGGTAGTCATTTTCTGCGGCTGGCACGTTTAATGACGCAAATAAAAATATCTGGCTTTCGCAGGTTATACCGACGCGCATCGCGAACCAACTATATATACACACTATATATGTGCGGGGGCGGGTAGTGTAATAAATATTATGAAATATATCCGACGCCACGAACCCCTGTCGTCGACGCTTAAGCCACGCGGTACTACATATTATGATACGCCAAAACCCTGCAGAACTGGTCATAGGCTATCGTAAACTGCGCACCTGTCCACCTTTTGCATTTTTATACCCCCGCCTTACCCTGCCTCAACGTATTATCCTACACGTATACAATTTGCGCGGAAATTTCTTGTGCCCCCCGTAAAGTACGATGCAAGGGATGAAAATAAATGGATAGAAGATTTTTAATATCGTAGTCGAATTGCGGTGGAGAAAATAATTGCAAGAAAATTAAAATAGGGGTCTTTATTGGGGGTGGGTTCTGACTTTTGGAATAAAAATAAATGACCAGACTTGATCTCTCGTTTAAACAATACCTGACGCACCTGTGTTTAATAAGGGGTGATAGAATAGAGGGATTGACGGGGTGAGGTACCGAATGAAATAGGGATATGGAATTGAACGTAGCAGAACTGAAGGGCGAGAATGAGAGAGAATGAGAGAGAGAGAGAGAGTGAGAGAAAGAGGGAAAGGCGAAAGAGAGGCGCCCGGCGTCGTCGTTGGCTCATGCTCGCGCTCGTTCTGGCCAGCTAGCAACGAACCGTTCTCCAACCCTCGATCAATAACACGTGTGCACGCACAACGAACGCACCAACACACCCCCAATATCTGTATCTTGCCCGCCGACCGACGCCTGCCCACCCGCACGCACTTTTACGCGAAACTCACTCGACAGAGTCGGGTTTTCTCGCGTCACACGTATATAGAACGGAAAACCACCACCTATATAGGGTAATTCCGGGTGAGATGGCCATATGGGAGAGATGGCCTTCGACGATATTTCTCAGCCTACTCGATATATTACACTTTCTATTTGGGGTAGATCGGTAGTAGTACTTTGTACGAAGCGATCTACTCTAAATAGGAAGTGTCATATATCGAATAGCATGAGAAATATCATCGAAGGCCATCTCTCCCCCATGGCCATCTCACCCGGAATTACCCTATATATACGCACCCCATGCCTGTGTGTAGAATGCGCGGAGTGTCTATAGAGCGCGACAAAACGCGAGAGCGCGAAAACGCGAGAACACCCGCGGGGAATGAAAATGTGTAATTGTGTAAACGACACAATGGCCGCCACACGATCCCTCCGTTACGATCTCTCTTTCTATCTCGTCGCAGACCAGGGTGTACTCTATAACGAGATTCACATTCGTCACTGTTATTCCTATCCATGAATCGAAATCGCAACGAAAATCACGTAGAAGTTAAGATTTTAGATACAGCCATAGAATCTCATGGTCACATGATCCGAATTACCAATTTTTTGCCTTTAATTATACAGAAAAATTGTTTCACACTCATTTTCAGTCTCGAAAATTGGAAAATTAGATCAAAGAGAGAAACAGACGAGTTTGAAAATTCAGAATTAGAAGACTAATCCCTTGTTCAATTTTCAAGATATCGAAATCAACAGCAAGTGATACTTTACGTGCAAAAAAAAAAAAAAAAAAAAGTCTTCTAATTGAGTCTGCAAGTTTGAAAATGGATCTAATGAAGCTGGATATAGCTTCTGTATTATAGATGCTAAGTTTCAGGCTATAGTTCCTCTCACTTATACTGTTAAACTTGTAAAACTGTGAACAGCACCAAGCGAGTGTCGATCAGAAATTAGATTTTGTCTGTCCACTTTGGAATTGCAAAACATAAAGCGGCTATGGTATGAGAAAAAAAATCGAGAGTCAGTTCTTTGGCATACAGTAAAAATAAATTCCCTAGTAGGTAGGTAGGTATATATGCCAAATCTGCAGGATTAACTGATCCCGGAAGTATAATTACAGGACGTCGTTGATTGGAGTGAGGATGGTTGGTCACTATCGTGAATGCCATCTACCAATCGGCTCTCTGTAATTGTACCTCGGCCTTAGGGATTAGGTAATCCAGGATTTAGCATAGCGCATTTTTGCTAATTGCTTTGACGTCGATACCCTCGACGATTCTCTTTTCCCATACACGTATCACATACATAGGTATATATATATATATATATATACCGATACGAATACGTAGGTAGGTATATCGAATTCTTCGAACCCGTTAGATGATTGGAGAAAGGTATTTGCTTTTTCTGAAAATAGTGGGTCATTTTTTTTTTTTTTAATTTTATCATAGGAATCGGTCAAAATATGATGTCTGAACATAGCGTTATGAAAAAATTGGAGAAAAAAAAATTGTATTTCCTGTAATTATCTTTCTAAAGTAATGGAAATTCGTTGAATGTTTTTTTGTTGTTGTAAGTGGTAGCTTGGGATGCAATATAAAGAATATCAAACAAGATAAGTGCGGTTTAACGGGCAGTTTGAAAAAACATTTACTTCATTTTTGCGCTCGTTGAGCTCCGTTAGTTTCTTGACTTTTAGCCAAATCGTTGCATGTATGCGGTGTAAGTATACCCGAGCAGCCAAGGGAATGCATTATAGAAAACCGGGCAACGACCCCTAATCCTAAGCCATCTCATGTTCTCCGTATCTCATCTCATTTTCAATCTTTCAACGAAGTAAAAGCTAAAAATTTAACTCGTATTATAACTAAAAACAAAAAAAAAACAAAAAAAATAAGGTGAATTTGTGTGTTTTTGAATATATTTCACCGCCCCTCGGGGGTTGAATAGTTTTTCGGGCAAAAATCAATCGATTTGAAATGTTGTTGACCGCGTGCGATACGGCAACCCCTAAACTACGTGGAAGTAGCAGCAGCTCTGGTCGGAAGGGTAGGATTTATGGAACCACGACCTAGAGAAATTAGTCCCAATCCGTGGGCGCCATTCGTCAACAAACGAATCACAAATCTTGGTACCTACGCGGGAGCCTTTTACTTGTCAGGTTGAGGCTGGGCGGGTAGCTATTTATAGGAAATAACTGGACCAGAAAAATGATACGTCCGTAGGGGCAGAAATAAATCGACTCTCGACCAAGACCTCGGCTTTCGACGAAGGGCGTCTGCCTCTCTTTCCCTATTTTCCACCCGCAGCTCTCGATGCAACTCAACTCGACTCGACTCAACTCATCTCATCTCATCTCATCTCAACGCGCTAAGTCTTTGGTAGGCTCTCGAGTTGATTACAATGATAATTGAGCTTCCGGAAGGATTAAGAGAGGCTGACGGTTGTAATAACGTAATGCAGAATAACCAAATTTAATCGTATTTTATGTATGTAAAGAACCAGCCAACGAACCTGCTCAGTCTCTACCCCTTTCAGTTACGTATTCATTTACTCGAAAAAGATTATTGATCATTAATACTCGAGCCCCCAGCACGGTTATTCAATTTACCGTTATGACAATATTTCCAGAATATTTATAGACACACAGATTGATGAAAAAACGAAAAAACTTTCTCGCTTCAATTACGTGATTAATCAATCATCAACGAATCGATTGAAATATCTATTCGTATATCAAAACGACTTCGATTTCGGAGTATCGTGTATATAGTTTTATTTTTATTTCATACTTTCAATACACGTATATTCATCAGCTACGCTAATTAATTGACTCGGTTACAGCTACGATATAACTATATGTATTATTACAGATCGACGGGATTCACATTCGCAGATAATTAACCCGCTTATCAGTCAGTCAAACGCGTTCACCACTAATAACCAATCAATTCTAATAACAGTCTAACAAGGATAAAAAGGAAAGAAAAAAAAAAAAAAAAAAAAAAAACGAATAAAAGACATTTTTTATATATTTTAAGACATTTTTATGAAATAGACTAGAATCCATTATTTCGTTAATTCCTTCATTTAATTAATCTTTTTTTTTCTTCTTTTTTTCCTACCTTTATGCGAAAAATACCTGAGAATATTTTTATTTATGGATGCATACGTGCGATATTTCTAGTGCGTAAGTAACGAGTTTATATATGTCTCGTTAAATTCTTCTCAAGTCTCTTGTAGTACATGTATACAATATACATTGCATACATATGTGCACCAACGTATATATATATATATATGTACTATATATCGCAGAATCCTACAGTAGGCACTAAAATACCATTTCTCCAAGCCATTTATGGGCCATAAAATTTCTAGAGAAACAATTATTCTGAATATATAGTATTATAAATAATCATTCGTATACGGTGGTTATAGGAATAAACTTGAAATAAGCCGAACAATTTGTCGAATAAAACTTACTTGTCCTCGGGCAAACAAATATTCGAATTATTTATCTAACATATTATATATTATATCATTATTACACTGCGAACTTCTTATACTAGTACCTATAATAATAATTGCTTTTCAGACGATCCTTTCTTATTCTTCTTCATCTTCTTCTTCTTCTTCTTCTTTTTCTCTGTTTTTTTTTTTTTTTTTTTTTTTTTTTTTTCTTTTTTTTTCTTTTCCTCATCCTCTTATTCTAGAATTTCACACCTCGTAGGTTCATATAAGCCAATCGACTCACTCCCTAACTTAACTTTTCTCCCTTCTTCGTGTATAGGTAGGTATAGGTACTAAATGAAATTCCATTAGCAATCGTACGCCTTTTGTAGTATCTAATAAGATTCCCCTTTCGCATTTGATGAGATAGGAGATTGCAGAAAAGATGTACGAGAAAAATACTGAAAAGTATATACCTACCTAGACCTATACACTGCGAATGTACAGAGAATTCTTCGTGCTTTTCTATAGAATCATGGAAAATCATCTATATAATATAATGTATATACTAGATTATGATAAAAGTAAAACTAAAATATAATACGATAATACGAGATTTTATTAACGTTATTCATTCTGCGATGTATAGTTTTCAGAAATATTAGCTAACCGAAATATTTTTCTCCTGATATAGTAGGATATGATTTTTTTGATTCGACAGAAAAACCATACATATATAGGAACTGTATACACATAGACGTATAATAATAGCATCGGGCTTAATTAGTGAAAAAAATATTTTTTTACTCATCGTAAATTGAACTGCAGAACCCCGGCTGCAGGGCGATCTGTATAAAGGAGGATGAAATTTGTTTCAATTTAGTGGGAACTGGAAATGATAACACTAAACTTGTTTACATAGTGCAGGGAGAGAAAAAGATGGCTGGGTCGTGGGGGGAGGAGGAGGGGGCTGGGAGCAAACCTTCGTCCAATAACATAATTCACAATAAAGCTAAACAGGGTGTATGTATACCTTATACTCTCCCTTGCCACTCTTACTCTTATTCGTTCTCTCTTTTTTCTCTCTCTCTCTCTCTCTCTCTCTTTCGGCCCGCGCTTTCCCCTTATACCTTCGACGAAAAATCAACGACCCACGCACGATAACATCACCGTCCGCTCTTGCGTGTTAAATTAATTACGAGCAACGATATCATTTATTTTCATTTCTCCCGCGAATCGCCCTCCACACTCGCTAACTGCTCACAGATGGTTGGCCTGCCTCTGCCTCTGCCTCTACCTCTGCCTGACTGCCAGTCTGCTTGCTTAATGCTTGCTTATACGGCTTGAGCTGCTACGTATGTATACCATCATACTATATAGCATAGTTAGTTAGTTAGTTAGTTAGTTAGTTAGTTAGTTCGTTAGTAAAGCCAGTTTGATACTTAACCGTGAACGTATACCATGACTATGGTATAAGTCAGTCTCTGTTATTATATGGGACACACGTTGCCTCCAGACATTCACCGATGTTTATCACTTAATAAAGTTTAATCCTAGTGTGCCCCCGCGTGAGTAAAAAAAAAAAAAAAAAAGGAGTCGATAAATCGGGAGGAAAAAAATGGGTTTGTGTAGTACGAAGTAGAGAAAAATTATAGGCTTTCTTCGGTTTTTTTTGTAGAATTTGGTGTTGAGGATCTAAATTTGAAAACTTACGAACGGTCAAAATTAGAATTACGATTTAGAATCTTTAGAAACG